>JAGFMK010000485.1:0-21150 GCA_021030975.1 Lichenothelia convexa | reverse complement strand
ATCAGAAGCCTCCTTGGAAAATACGTCTCTAAATTCTGAAAGCTCTCTTAGTAACGACTGCTTTTCTTGTTCCAATTGTTTATTGATCTCCCGCATACTAATTGAGAAGATTTGGCTCCTAGCCATGCCGCTAGCTGTCTTGAATCCCTATACGCCGATTATCGCAATATTGATAGGTTTGATAGCTAATTCGTTTACAGTTAGCTGTTCTGTAGTTATTGAGTTAAGCTTAATCGGCGGCGCGTGCCGTAACAGGCGGATCGGTGGGCTCTGATTAGTGAAGCAGGAAGCAGGCTCAGGACTATTTCCTGAATTGGCCGACGCTGATTGGCCTATTTGCCTGCCCGCAAGTTTATAAGCAGCCTCTGGTCGATACGACGTCTCTTTAGAGTATATGGGAGGGTCGGTCTATTAGGCCGTATGCAGATCTGTGGGGATTGGGGATATAAAGGTCGTCAAATCATCTATACAGTTATAGTATCCCGGTCTAAATTATATTATTTCACTGATAGGATCAATAAGCACGCCGTGTGCTTTCATCCACACAAGGCCGAGGATCAGAGGGTGGCTTCCTAGCTTCATAATTAATATTGGGGTGGTATTCGTCGTGTGGTTCTGAATCGTTATCTAGGGGTAGATTGTGTGTGTAACGTCGGGTACGGGGAGTCTATCAAATCCAGTGATCTTCCAGGGTGTAGGAATAGGGAGGACGGATAGGGTATAGATTATTTAAAGTGTGTGCGCACATGTAGGATTAATAAAAGCGTATCTAGTATATCTGGTATTAATAAGTGCTTAAACAGTGATGTATTTCTTCTGACTACCTAGTCTAACAGCCACTATAAACGATAGTGCTGAACATAGGTTTCCCGGCATCTCGGATACTAATACAATTTCTATATGTGTATAACCTCTCGATACGGCAGTGGGAGAGGCTAATCTTTTCCCTGTTCAGGGGTGTCTTCTTCTATAGCACGGATCTGATCACTAGCCTTCTTCTTCTGCGGGCAGTCCTGAGACATATAACCCTGCTGTTTGCACTCAAAGCATCTTCCTTCTTGCATCATCTTCTCACGTTCTGGATCCTAGTTGGGGGCTCGATAGAGACGGGGCGTACCGAAACGGGAGGGAAGCACGGGAGAGGGCGGGATCGGCGTAGGAGTACGAATAAGAATATGGGGAGGCGCTGATAAGGTAGGTCGTGCGGCTGCAGCGGCTGGGACGGGAAGACGTTATAGGAAGCGCGGTGTTGAGGCATCTACTTCTCGCATGTTGATAGATATCCGCTGGAGGCGCCAGGCAAAGGCGTGTAGATCGGTAGGGTCGTCTGCGTTGGCAACGATTGCCTTTCTGAGTTCCACGGAAAGCTTATCCCGAAGCTATTTAATGAGTGCTTGTTCGTTATAATCAAGTTCGGCCGATAGGCGTAGGAAGTCCGCCCAGAAGGTGTTGAAATCCTTATTGCCTTGGTGAAGGCGGGTGAATTCCCTAAGCGCTATATGGTGACGATTTAGATCTCTGTAGATCTGGTACAGGTGATTGAACACATCCTAGCTAGCAGTAAACATCTTCTAAGCGTCGTAACGCATATAAGGTGACAGATACCTAGCCGCCTTACTACCTACACGTATATTGATATAGTCTATTTTAATACCTTCTGTAGGGTAGTAATCCAAATTAACTCTGAGCTTTGCTTGCATCCTCAGTGTCTAATCGTCTATTATTAGATCCTTGCCGTCGGTAAACACCGGGGGATCGGGAAGCTTTGCAGACAGCCGGATTGATCTACCTAAATCTGGTGATCCTAGCACTAATATAGCTGCCGCTGGCGACGTGGGTGAGTCGACGGGAGTTCCCATTGTGGATTTTGCGGGTGCCTGGCCGTTGACGCCGGAGCCGCGCAACTGGGCTGTTATAAATTCGGTAACCGCCTGTAACTTCATAATATCCTCATTCTTCTCGACAATAGTTGTTCCTAAAGCTTCTACCTGATCTGCGTTGTTGTTGGCGATCACTGCCGCATCCTCAGCAGTCTTCTTTATAAAGTATATTATCTCTAGTATAGTAGTAGGGTCCTTATTTATCCAAGTCTCTAATTCCTCCACGGTCGTGACGTAATATAGGGTATACTGGACGTTCTGGCGATCGTCTACTGCTACTAAAGCGCCTGCGCCTTCAGCTGTCTTGTCTACCGCTAGGGTATAGACAAGGGATTCCCGGCGGATGCTCCCGCGTGGAGGTTCTCGTTCGTTGACCATGTTGTCGGTTTGTGAGGTTTGTGGAATTCGATGACATTGAGGTTTGTGATTTGTAATTGGCGGTCCCAGCACTGTGGCTAGATGGCGGACGACCCTGTTACAGATGAGTTTCTCTAGGGATGAGTTTATAGGTATCGTCGGTATCATCGGTCTTGTTGTTTTGTCAGGTTCGTTAAGTTATATCGTTCAGTTTATCAAGTCGTTAAGTCATGCCTTACGGCAAAAGAGTGTGGTGACCTTTTAATAATGTCAGGAGAAACACCCAGACGTTTAGTCAATAGGGTTAGATTAAATAAAGCTATTAAAAGGTGACGAAAAGGAAGCTATTGAGGTGGATTTGGGATATAAACACATGCCGCTGGAACATCGTTCTTCCGCTCCGACAGCCTTACCCTCTGTTCCTATCTATCTGGCTCTGCTTCCGCCGATCCGTCGATAGATCTGTCGATATTCGTCACAGTTATTAGCTCTACAGCTTATCGACTTACTCTACCACCATCTACAGAAATCTATAATATATTCTATATCAGTCTTCTAAAACCTGCTATAGAGGATCCGCTTCCTAGCTAGAGAAATCTACCACCACCTCCTATTATTATAGACGGCTAAGAGGAGTTTAAAGTCTAAGAAATTCTAGATAGTAAAAGATAAAGACGTAATACTCTATACTATATCAAGTGGATTGGCTGGGAAATACCTACCTAGGAACCACCTAAGTGCCTAGGTAACTGTTAAGACTTAGTCTAAGAATTCCACGAAAGATACCCACGAAAACTATATATAGACTAATTCCTATATCTCCTAGGATAAAAAGAATATTACTATACCTATCTAGGACTAAAAGAACTTAGTAAGAGACCAAGTAGTAAAGCTTTAAGCCTCACCTTACTTGCAAGATAACCCTAATAGTTATCTAAATTTTAGGCCTTAGAACGCTACGTGAGTACTAGACCTAGTACTACCAGCTAAAGGCTAGATTTCCTTCCCCGGTGTACTAGGGGCATCCCCTATAAGTGGTGAGGCGGAGCCGTAACCCTTCATGGCTTATATACCAAGGTACTCACCTATAGGGCCCTAGACCCTATTTCTAGGATAGGCTAGATCCTAGGCCTTAAATACTGCTTTCCCCTATCCAGATACCTCTGGCCATTAGGTACTAATAGGTCAGCTTAACCACTATGCTAGAGACACTTATTGGTTGCCAGTTCATGAAGCACAAGATATACTCTAGGTCCCTAGGAACTACAGCAGCTAGATCTATATAACTAGGACCCCTATTATTTTACGTTCTATATAAAATTTGTAGAGCTCGTTGAGCTCTATAACTTTGCAATATATCGTGAATCTGTTCAAGCGCTCGTTAAGGAGTTATGATTTTTCAAAGATTGGAACCACCTATGCCTATAGAGCCCGCGGCCAGCGCTGCTGTGCAGCGGATTCCCGGAGCGCCCACTGCGTGCAAAACATACTTCTGATCACTACGCCGCAACCGTGTAATATAAAGCTTAACTTTCTATATAAAACTTGTAGAGCTTTCTAAGCTCTATAACTTTTATATAGGATGTAAAAGATTCTAAGTAGGTACAGCTGAGTTATAGTTGTTACAAGTTTTCCCCATATAAAATTAAAGAGTTAAGCCATACCTAAGCTATAGCTGAGCCACTACCACTAAACCTAAGCCTAAGGCTATAAAACTAAGAGGTTCTAAGTTCAACTCTAGGTCCAAACTAAATTGTAAAAATTCTAAGGCCTTGTAGGAGCTTCGGCCTTTAGAGGGGGCCTACTATCACAATCTGATATTAGGGCTAGGAGTTCAGGGTCTGGATTATTATTAGGCCGAGGGCCGGAAGCTTATAAGGGGTTTTCCCTCCGACTCGTGTATTCTAGCTTCCTCTCTCTACACTTTATCTTGTCTATCTAGCTAGGTATTACCTATAGATAATCTATAGTCTCTATATCTATTCTATATCCTAGTCTAGGTCCCTAGGCTACCTAGCCACCAACCTTAACATGCAGCTTAGATAGCAAACTAGATATTAGTAGGGAAAATACACGCCGCCAAGTTTCTAGATACTATTAGGCATAATATAGCGGCGTAACGGAGAGTGATAATGGTATTATTAAATGCTTTCTCCTAACACTATCACCTCTATAGCTATAAACGCTCTTCTCTCGGCTTATATTATCTTAATTTCTTACGTTATCCTTTACTAGCTAAGCAGTCCACCTCTACCTCCCCACTATTAGACCGTCGGTTATACTGGAATTGTTATCAACGTTGCCGCCCTCTTATTCTTGATATAGATCTATATATTCTGCTTCTTCCCTATTTAGACGCCCGTTATATCTACTATAATGAATTAGAATGTTGTTTAGTCAAAGACGCTTTCTCGACAGTAGATATACTTCTTAGCCAGCACTTCTAAGTATATCGATATATCTCACTCTTGCCTTCGAGGCTATATACCAACCTTCAGCGATCTTTAACCTAACTAGAGGACATTTTAGGAACTATAATATTCTTACTTAGGTTTAAGGTAGACACCTTCAAAGTAATATGCTTACTAGGATAATATATAAGTCTTCTCTACCGTTGACAGCGGTAGGCTCAGGTAAGCTCGAACTTTAGACACGCCCACGATGACTTACTAAGAGTATCCGCTCTAATAGCGCACTCCCCTTATCCTACTCCCAGCCACGGTACTAGGTCACTGTCTTATAGTGCTTTTCTTAGCTAGTAAGAGGTTATTCTTATAGAGATAGCGGAATAATACTTATAGAGGTAGGAAATATTTAAAGGACCTTAAAAATATCTGAGTCTAAATACTCCTAAAATAGCTTCCTGCTAAAAATGTAGTTTCCCTATATTACTCAGTCTTATAGTTATAGAGGTATAAGAATATGGTATACCAGATTCGAGGCCCCCAAACGGCTCCCCTAAAGACAATTCACTAATAATATCGAAGGTGGTGAGAATATACCATTTAACCATGATAATAGGTGCGCTGGTTCTATATTACCCAATCTAACAAATGAGTAATTTAATAAAATATTAAATAAGGTCTTCCTATTTGATGAGAGCAGTAGTAGAAAATCTATAACTGAGATCTTTACGCATCGCCGCATAGACGCTAATATTACTAGCGGCCACTATGTTACTAGCTTTGTTTAGTATAGGTTTATAGAAAGAACCTTTTAGGAATTGTTTATAACTAGGCATATAACTATAAATATCTTTCCAGCTTACTATACTATAGAAACTAAGCTAGTTTAGAGTAACTTATATAACTAGACTATAGCGGATATAAAGCTTTTATATTGACTGTATATAATACCTGCCTATCTACTACCGCATGATCTATACCTTTAAGATAGGCCAGAGCTCAGTTATATTCTATATATAGTCTTTACTATAAGGGGGAAGGGAAAGGAAGATTTATAGACGATATAGCTGTCTTTATTAGGCTAGGAAATCTTAATAGGTAGTGGAACTATACATTGTAGATATAGTATACTAAGAAGAAAAGCGTGATCTAAACGTCAAAATTAGAAAATGCTTCGCTTTCTAGAGCCTTGCAGGTATAATATACTTATAGCACCTATAAAGACAGAGAGATTAAGTATTATACTATAAAGAAAGCCCTCTTAGTATAATAGCTATAATTTCCTATTCCTTTAATTAAAACTTATTAGGTAGTATATAGTATTCTTAAGGTGGGTATAATATTGAAGAAGCCTTCTTACGGCCTAATATTAGAGTAAGTATAGTGGGGATAAATCTAACAGCCTTTGATTATTCGTAACCAGCTTTGGGGTAGAGCCCCTTAATACCCGGCTTGGACTTTCCTATAAACCTATATAGTTTAATAATCGTAAAATATCTATATACTTATTAAGTGATTGCTAAAGGTTAGTAGAGGCGTAAAAGCGTGATAACACTAGCATGCTTAGACGGTAACCTAACTAGGTAAAGGGTAGAAATGTGTAAGAATTTGCCAACAACAGTATATCTATAGTCGATAGCGGATCGGACTTTAGTATATTCCACTATACCGCGCCACCTTTAGTTACAATTTCTATACCTTAGTTTCCTAACGATTTTAGCAAGCTGAGGGTAATAACTAGTAATAGTGCTATATCTGATAGCTTTTCTCTAGAGTTTTAGAGTACTAAGTCCACCGCGTCTATACTAAATAGCGCTTCTAAGTCTAGTAAAGGGTCATTATTAGCCTACATATCACTATCTATAGAACTAGAAATACTATCTTCTAGGTTATTATTTTGCGATAAGTTTCACTTTAGATAGAAGAGGGTGTGGTTTAAGTTATCCCTCTAATCACTAAAGCTAGAAGTAGAGAAAACCAGCTTTATAAGTTTAGCATTCTACTAGTACTTGAGGCCTATCTAATAAGTCTATACTGCCTTATACGGCTGATAAGAGGTGCTCTTTCTATTAGATCTAAATAATTACTAATTTAAGGTGACTTATAGTGATACTTTCTTTTCGAATTGGCTTTAGTTTAGTACCTTATATAGCTACACTAAGAGTTGCCTAATTATAGCCCTGGCCCCGTCTGTCTCTCATAGCCGCCGAGTAATTAGATATATAAGTTAACTCAAAAGAGCACTCTAAAGTGCTACAGTCCTAGTAACTTAGTATAGATGCCTAAGTCTAATATAAAAGGAGTTGTTCAAGCTTAGCTTAAAATAAGAGTTACTAACTCGAATATCTAGCTATATAAAGTTCTCCTACAACAAGATCTATAATTAGTATAGTAGGTTAGTTTAATTACTTTTACTAGGTCTATTAGAATCTGCCCTCTTGATTTAATCATTAATAATATAGATATTATAACCTTATAGGGTCTTAATAATATATTTAGACCAAGGAAATATTGTAAAACCATCTATAACCTAGTTTAGTGAAGCTAGATAAGGAAGAAGTTGCTTCTATATTTAAAATTTCTATCTAAGCCCGCTATTACAACGGATAAATGAGGCTATAATTATATACTAAGAATATTACATTATTATAAACACTTTCTATACCGTCTTTAGGTTTTAGAAGGTATATTATATAAGAGTTTGAGAGGATATTTAAGGAAGCTATACAAATAACTAATCATCAGTTGCTATTTATAAACCTTCCTCGTCTTTAGGCTAGGTCCCTTCTCTAAAGCTTAGTAAGTAGCCTATACTTCCTAATTAATAAGAGCTTGTATCCCGTAGCTATTACCTTTATAGAACAGGAGGGGTTTCTCGCTAAGTAAATCGAAACTTGCTTCCATGGAACTAGACATTTTTGGTTTGATTTACAACTTGGCTAACTCATTATACTACGCCTACTTTCACACCTATTATATATATAAAGGCAAGCTCGAGCGCCTTTTATATTCAAGTAGTTAACTATAGAAAGAGCACTCTATATCCGTGGAAACAGATAGTCCTATTTCTAGGACTATAATCTTACTTTGCTGTGAAAGCTTTAGTCTTTTTACGTCATGTCTAGGCGACTCTTCTTCTCTTTTATAAAAAGTTCTCTTATATCCGGCGGCTGTTTCAGTTAGACTAGACGCGCTTAGTATTATCACAATTTCCCCCTCGCTGCTAGGAGAGGATAGGGTCTATATAGAAGGAGCCAAAGTCGAAGAAATTAGTATCTTAGATAAGGAGATCGATATTTAGAGTATATAGGCTTTATGTAAGAAAGCTAGTAAGAAAAAGGGAGTGAAGGAGGGACTATACCAAAGTCAGCGGGAATTAGCAGGCGCTATTGCTCCTTAATATTTAACGCCTAGTAACAATTGATTTTACGAGACTTCTCGTATAATAGGACCATCGTTATATATAATAGTAAAGGACGGGAAAAAAGCCGCCGTTTTACATGGATTCTCGGTAGGGATAGAGTGCTAAGAAAACCAAAGATCTCGTTATTAAAATCTATATATACCTCAAGTTCTAGATCGTCGTCTTCAGCTATAAGATATATCTAGATATATATATCAAAAATGTCGACCAATTCCTCTAGGAGGCAGCTATAGATAACGAGTTGCCTATTAGTGTACTTAGTATTTAGAGTGCGAGTTCAACTATATATTAAAGTAGTAAGTATACTACTATAGGGCCCGCTCTATATCCTATAAGGAATACTTAGTAAGGGGAGCTTCTCGGTTATATAGCGCGTTTAGGATATTAGTACCGGGCATTTGTACGCCTTAAAGGAGTTCCATAATATTAAGAGGTCGAATTGGAGGAGAGAAGCCGATATAATACTGCAAGTCTCGTATATTAGTTACTAATTCACTCCCTTTAATGATAATAAATACATCTATTCCCTAGCGTTATAATATACTATAACGCTACTTTAGAAGGTTTCTAACGAGTGTATTAGGGTATAGGCTCCTAATTAGGTTATATAATACTCTAGCTAGCCGCTGCGACTCATAGACTGCCTTAGATATATTATATACATCTATATTATATCTATACTAGGATAGTAGGTAGCCGCCACAGTATATATATTTTTATTATAGATAGGTATAGGCTTTCTATAGTTCTAAAGGTTAAACATGCCATAAGCGCCAATAGCGCCGTTATATAGTGCTTAATTTTAAACTATATCCAGTCTCCTAGACGCACTTTTACCTTCTAAGAAGAAATTAGGCGCCGCAGGCAGATTTATACGGTTAGATAGGGTAATATATCCGCTAAGGTTATAACAGATATAGGGTCAATCTATACTAGCTTCGCTCTATAATAAGTATCTAGTTTCCAGGCTGAGAGATCTGGGTCAACCGGCTTCAAATAGTAGAATGGTATATCTCCTATAGACTCGGATTGCTTGTCCTTAGACCCTGCGATAATAGGGATCACGTTAGCTATCGCCTTAGACTCTGCTTTTGCCCTATAATTATCCTATTAGAACTGTGAAAACGCATTCTCTAAAAACTATAATAGTAATAGAGAACCTCTTACCTATATAAGAGCTTAGTGTATCTCTTAAAAACCCTAGTAGGGCGCTGAGTGGGTAAAGAGGATTATACTTTGTAAATATTATGTTAAAGCACGATTAAAGGGCTTTTTACCTATTATTTCTAACGCTATTGCTACTATTATAATATTAGAAGCCTGTAAAAATATAATAATAGAAATATATAAGGCTTTACTTAGGACTAATCTGTAAAGTAGTAGTTGTGTCACTTGCGACACAAATCTCTATAGAATCAGCGTTAGCAATTAGTATAGCCTAGTAATTTAGTAATACTCTAAGTGATTATATTTGTGGCATTAACTCTGAGCTTATTAGTGTAGCTATTCGAAAAATAAAACTGGCTAAATATCCCCTAGATAGTGCTTTCCCAGCACCAATGTACTTATTAGGAAAATATATATAGGGCAATAGTATAAGAAGAGGCTTAATAAGAATCAGTTGATAAAGAGGTAAAGTATAACTAGTAAATATTATAAAAATAGATGACTGTAGTAGACAGATAGATTGTCAAGCAAATATAAGGCCACTAATAAGAGAGTAGTAGGGAAACTAATGACGTGGAAAGATAGTAGTAGGACTCTACTAGGTGTACGCTGGGTTTTAGTTGTTACAGCTATTAACTACTTTAAGTAGAAACTATTTCTAGAAGCTCATTCTTTACTCGGGTAAACCTAAGATAGAGGATTAATATAGTTTTTCAGTTCTATTGCTTAGGATACAAACTAGGATCTATTATACTAAAGATTTAGAATCTCTCATCGCCCTAAGAATTTCTATTAGGATTCTCAATTTCTTGGTTCTAAGATTCAATATGCGTTTGGTGGTTTTTGATCCTCAGCGACTAGATTTTATCTTTAATTTTATAAATTTTACTCCTTAGCACCTATATATTAGAGGTAGTATACTACTACTAGGTTGCTAGAAATTGTGCCGACTGCTGTCTGGCCTGTTGTTTGGCTTTATATCCAGTGTTATATCCAGCTTAATATCCGGCTTAATATCCGGCTTAATATCCGGCTTGATATCCGGCTTTCGAAAATGGGAGTTTTGCTAATGCTTTGATTAGCGTCTCTACCGGCCGTTTATTTATGCGTTCCTCTATAAGGGTTGATCTAAGGCAACTAGGCTACGGGCACGTATAGCTGCAATCAAGTTCTCTCCTTTTATAGTAATTAAATAGCTGTTCTCTATTATATTTTATTCTCTTCTCACAGCGTGCTTTATATAGCTATACTAGGCAATTAGTCGGGAAGTTTAATGGTAGTAGCAGTAGAGCTTACCCGCCTGATACAAGTACTCTCTCCTAACTACTATATCTCTAGATATTTCTTTATAGGTATAGTACTACCTAATCTTACAGCTGAAGAGTATAATTCTATTACCTCTTATAAATTATAAGATAGTCTAATAGGAAAGGTATTTAAATAGTGACCTTCTATTATAATCTATGTTTTTCTTACTTACGATTAACTTAGCAAAGATTAGTCAGCCTATTTGCCTTCTAATAGTCTAGAATATAGAAATTTCTATTAATATATAATTAGAAGATGTGGAATGCTATTTTACTATAGTTAACAAATCTCAATATTTATACTATTGACCAAACCTATATTTCTTTTTATTAGGTAAAAAAGAAAATAAGGTCTATATATTTATATTATGCACGGTTTATATTATAGCCAGACACGTAAATTCTTCGCAAAATTAAGGGGCTATAAACTCGACTATATAACTACGCTTTAGTAGATCATTACTTGAATAGAATGCGGGTTACAGCCGGCTAAATATACCTAGGATAATAGTACACTAAGGAAATATCTAATAATTAACGCTACTATTATTCTAAGCTATATAATCAGCTTAATTATTTCTCTCTAATTTACCTACGTGTATATATAATTACTTTAAGCCGCTCTAAGTATTCTGTCCTGGTTAAGACTTATATAGATTAAACTAATACTCTTCTAATTAATTACACATAGCTATACCTTATATAGTAGTATACCTTATATAACTTATAAACTATATATTATAGTCACCTAATATATATAATTTTACTAGAGTAGTTAATATATAGGCGGCACCTGAGGAGCTAGTAAGGATTAGAGACATGCAAGACCTTTTAGAGGTTTAGGAAAGTGGGTGCAGCCGGGTATATTAGTATAGTCCCGCGCTATTAAGTATTTTAGGGAGTAAGTAGCCGTGTTACCGCAGGCTACTAGGACAGTACTAGCAACTAATCTTCTAATATATACAATGAAAAGAACGTAATATATTTAAGTACTTTATATATCCCTATATATAAGATAGTATAGCTGAATGAATAGAAGATCTCTTAGTTAGGTTTGGCGTATTAGGTGATATCTCTACACAACTTCTAGATGTATAATAAATAAGCTAGTATTAGATCTATTTAGTAAATACTTCCTCTTTAAGTAGTTATCCTTAAAAATTTAGGTATATATATAAATTAGGAAAGGTGTTATACTAAGCTGTAAGATTAAAGTTTATAATTTTAATAACTACTAAAACTCTAGTAGAATATGCAAGAACGGCTGTCTAGATAGATCTACAATGGTCTAGGAATATTACCTTTAGAATATAAGAAATAGCACTAATTAAACTAGTAGCTAAAACTCGGTGTAAATATATAATAAAGCAACCGTTCTCCTTAGCGTATATATTTATTATTACTATATCCACTATATGAAATATATATATTAGTATGCCTTTTACTATACTAGATCTATACATTTATTACATCCGACTATACTAAATATTAATAGGAATATAGAGCTTAAGAAACTACTAAGAGGTTTACTATATCTAATTTAAAACTATATAGATAATTACTTGTGTATATATATTTAAGATATACTTATACACCTTTAGTATATAATAATAGCTAAATAACTAAATAATTGATATATAATCTCTCCTTATAATTAAGCTTATATAATAGAAGTAAACTATAAATAAACTCTATATAGTAGGAAAATAAACCTAAAGCTTTAAAAGGGCTAATAGGTGTGCTACCTAACATGTTTAATATCGCGCCTTCTCAAATATTCCCTTCTATATTATAAATAATTATCTATTTGCACATCGTCGCTATAATTCTTTCTATTTACTTCCTTATTAATACCCTAAAACGTATTCCTAACTCTATATAACACTAAGAAAATTAGCCTACTCCTTCCCCTTCCCCCTTAGCCTTCTACTTACTTGATCACTTATATAAATATCCTCTACAAAGTCCTATTACTTTACTACCTTCTTTACCTCCTTATCGCTAGTTTTTAAGCTCTCCCAATAATCTCCCTCTAATAGATCCCTAGTTATTCTTAGATAACTACTTATTGCCCTCTTAGCTACCTACAGCACTATCTTCTTTAGTTATAGTATCTATATATCCTATTCTTCCCCCCTTTCCTTACTATTCTTTATAAAATATACACGCACCCTAAGTACCTATAGTAGCTGCTCTAAGTTAGAAGAGGCTTTAGGAAAGTGGTGATTTAATTTAGCTATAAGAGATAGTGCAAAGTAGCTAGACTAGTTCTAAGGTATATCGCAAGCTTATTAAGCACTAGGGGTAAAAAGCTAATAGAGCTAGGAGAAGCGCGTAGATTTCCCCTCGTAGCTCCCTCCTCTCTTTAAGCACGGATAATATAGCCTCCTCCCTCTACTAAAGGTGGAAGAGGGATTATAGTAAGGTGTAGGGTATATAGTAGATAAGCTTTAGATAAGGGTAGCTATTTAAATTTTAAGGTGATATAAGGAGGATGATAGGAGGATACAGCAATAAATAGCGTTTATAATAAGTTAAAGTAAAAAACAATTAGCTTCTAAATTCGGCCAAGTTTAAAAGCCGACTTTCTAGGCGTTAAATACTAGAAGTGTAAGGAGCTCAATTGTAGAAAGGAGTAAGAACTCTTTTTTAAGAGTAGTAGAGGTAGTAAACTCCAGATATATATTATATACTAGTCCTAGAGTAACGCTAATAATATAAATACCTTAGGAGCCTAAGATAATAAGAGTAGATTAGGACCTCTAATTAGAACTACCGACTATAACTCGTATATCTAAATATATACTAATTTTTCCAATTAACTTATATTTAGAGTCTTAACTGATTCTCCATACTATTATAAGCTTATTATCTAGGTTTATATTATTTACCCTAAAATTCCGGCATTAGAACCCATCTAAAACCTATACTATTATAGATCCTTATTCTAGGTGCTATACTCTAGAATTAGGCTATAGAGCTAATTCTAACTTAGTATTCTGTATCTTTAATACAGAATATTATATAGTATACTATACCCTAATTATTAATTAGACTATAAGAGATACTTAAAATTATAAGGTTATTAGGTTAGATAAAGACGTAGAGCTATACTCCTAGATAGGTGTAGCTTAATAGCAACTATACCTAAAAGGGCAGAATAAGTACTAGCTTATTATAAGTCACCTGTATACTCTTTTTCCTTATACCCTTAGGAAGATTCCACGAAGTATAAATATAATATACTAGGTACTAAAAGCTATTATACATGAGTGGTCACCTAATAAATATTAAGAAGGCAGCAATTAAAAACACCCTAGCTATAGTTATATACTATAGACGTGCTTATTCTACCTAGAACGACGGCTAAAATAATACTCCTACTATTTAGGTTTCAGAGATAGGCTCTTAATATAGAATAGATATTATATATTTTCTAAGGTCTAAGAATACTATAGCTCTACTAGGCTCGTTAGGGCTATACTTATCCTTTAATTTTGGTAGTATACATCTCTAATATAAGTTATACTTATAGTATTAATATAAAAGAACGAGAGATAGCTTCTTAAGTAAATACCTAGTACTTTAATCTATAGATCCTATTAGTAAGGGTTAGGAGCGCTCCTGTAATCTACGTGGGCACTATTATTCCTAAGCTTCTCTAACGGTCTAAGCCCTCTATATATTGTTTATAAAGGATAGGGTGTCTACTAGTAGACAAAGCACTAAGCTAGAAAGGTAGAAAGGCTATAAAGATTATTATTCTAACTTTAGAATATTGCTATAGAGCCGGTTTTGAACCGTTTAGGACTCCTTATATAATCTAAGTCTTTAGTATAATTACTATATATCTAGTAGGTTACTAGTAGACTTATAAGTCTGATGCTAATTTATATAGCAGGCAATATAGCTATAACTACTTCGAACTATATCGTCTCTAGCTATATTCTAACTCTTAAGGCACTATCTTATTTATAGGAGAAGGAACTACTTCTATTGTTTAAGCTATAAAGGAAAATGCTCGTTATTAAGATGCCTAAAACGCCAGGCTTAGTAGATCTTAATACTATATAAGAAGTGTCTTCTATTAAGACGAGTATCTATCCTATTCACCCACTTATTCTCACTATACAGCTAAAATCTTTAGTTCTATAAGAAATACCTAAGTGTTATATAGTTTAATTCACGAAAGTAAATATCCCTAAAGCAATATTTTAAAGAGCTACCGTCTAAAACTGTAAAAGCCCCCCTTATATTATCGTAAATACCTAAATATAAAAGATATAGGTATCTATAATATATAGATTCATATCTTAGAAACATAAAAGAACTAAGAGGGTCTATAATTAGCTTAACTTTGAGAATATCCCAGTAGCTAAGTACTTAAGGATATACCTAGTATAGCTTAATAAGTATTAGCCTCTACCGACGTGGATAGGCTCCTTAGTGCTATTACTTACTAACTAAAGACTAATCTAACTAATATCTACTATAGTATATACTCGATAATCCTAATTACCTCTCATATAGCACTACTTCTTTATATAAACCGCCTCTAGAATACGTCTACTAATTATCTACTATATTAGCTATACTTTAAGACGCGGCGTGTAGTATAATACTTATATACTTAGATTACTAATACTCAGCCCACTAGGACTGGCACACGTGACTTCCAAATTGGGTTTAGCTTTATGCTGGGGAGATAACTTTTAAAAGTATCTCCCGCTAACCCACTTTTAGGAATTTAAGTGAGGTGTGCAACTAAATGCTGCAGTACGCAACCGACGAATCACATCACACGTTATCACCTCTATTTAACCTCCTTATTCCTGTAGTTAATAACCTTATCATCCTCCACTCTTAACAATCGCCGCAGCATTAACGTGTTCTTCTTCAGATCACTGTCAATAAGGTCCAGCATAGTATCACCCTGCTAGCTCTACCACCCGCACCTCCTACGCCTTCTTTCTATCTAAATCTAACGTTGGCACCTTTCACTCATCAGTCGCTTATCTACTATCTCTCATCAGCCGTATCTACTTACTAAACAGCCTGCTAAAAGAGTATATAGCTCTTTCACTCACAAGATTGACGTAGTAAGTGGGGTTATAAACACTAGCAGCTTTGGTTGTCGTTCCGAAGAGGTACTACAGTTTATATAAGGAGCTAGTTATATAAACAAAGTGTTCGGAACCAAGTCCTGAAACTGATTTGGATACTATCTTATTATAGCTGAGCATGAGCTTTAGAGATCACATTATAAAAAGGCGGATCAGCTTGACCTTGGATATTCTATAAAACATCTCGACCGAACCAGTTGATAAGTGAAGGAAACTATGCATCTCGTGCTCCAAGTGATGAAAATGGCAACAAATATAAGGAGCTGAAATATAACCTGTTCAAACATTTCCCTATTTCTACTATTGTACCAAATTAGTCAAGCTGTTGAATCTCTTAAGAGTCGCCACAATAAAGTTCTATTATCAGAACACCGATATTTAGGAGGTAAAACCAGATCTTTACTATGATAAGGATAACCTACCATACGCGTTTCTAAATGTCACGGTTTCTATTGTGTAACCGGTTTGCCGTTATAATAATAACGTATTACGTGCGCGTTTTTGATGCTATAATTCCTCTGTATCACCGTTTGTGTACAAGGAGAAATCTTTTAAGAGGCTGATCGAAGACGTTACCGATTTGGTCAGCGATCTGGTAGAGCTATTCCTAGCTACTCAAGCGCTTCAACAAAAACTCGGCGAGACTAAAGTATCTGAGATTGGTACAAACGAAAGCCTCCCGATCTTAAAGGATATCGTTGCCGATCAGGACAAATACCTGGAGGCTGCTGTTGCTAAGGTTATCGAAAATAGTAAGGACTCCTTGTACAATGTGACGTTCTCAGGCAGCAACAACTCAGATTTTTAGTTGGGGCACAATTCTGGCATAATAAGCGGTTTCACCCTTGGAGGAAGTCGATAATCGACATTACTTATTGCCCTATATATAGGGCTTGTCGTAGAGTATGTATATACAGACAATTTACAAGTCTTTTACCATGGCGCAGCTGGTCTAGACTCTAGTCTTTGTGAATAACATTTCTTTGATATAGTTGATTATAAAGAACCTCTATTCAACCGACTGTTATACGGTAGGGCTCCGCCTCTAGGCACAATATTCTTGCTGTACTTTCTAAGATCTTACACCTGTAGTAGGTTTAATAAAGCAGGAGCCGTATAATGTAATACTTCCCATGAGTAAGGGTCTTATTACCTTTACCACTTATAGATACAACTGTGCAATCTATATCTTAGGAACCAATAATAAAAGCCTAGAGCAAGTAGTGTCTCGTAAGAACCCCAGTGGCTGGGTAAATCATTGATATATTCCGGCGTACTTTGATTTCCTTTCTTCCGATAGAACGTAATGCCGGGGATTATCCAACGCCCCTACATTACTAGAGGCACTGCTTCGTCTAGTTGGGAAAGTAAAATAAAAGGAAAGAACGTGGGTAATATAAAGGCTGACCCTTTCACTAGACGTGTATAAGACCTACAACCCTAGAGGATACGGCTAAGGCCGCTAATACTATAATAGGCAACTATAGACCAGCTGAGGACGAGCAGAACGACACCCCCGCCCATGCTCTAAGAACTCTCCATCACTGACAATAAGGATGAACCTGAAACAGACTCGTTCAAGATGTCACATGTCACTACGGCGACGTTCTTCTCAGGCGATGCCAACCTAGGTCTTCAATAGGGCAAAACTATAGCAGCATCTCCTCTAGACTCGTTATCCCGCCCAGCCTTGAACACGACTGACTGATGGTGAGGCCGTTGAAGTTACCTTGAAATATCTGGCTGTTAAAAGCATTGGTGTTACCAAACCGGTTCGAGCCCTGCTCTACCGTCGGCTCCGCCATCGGCTTAGTTATATTAGAGATTTAGGTATTTATCTCGATCAGGTTGTGCTGTATAGCAAGACCATGAATGAACGCCTTAATCAACGATATAACAGGTGCGACACTGCCGGAGAAGCTGACCCTGCAGCCTTGCATTCTGGTAGCGCTCAATTAAGGCGACTAGCGTGGGCCGGCTTACATTTTAGCACTCAGGTGATGCCGAGTAGAAGAACCTGCGCAACCTGTTCGCAAGCGTTTCAGCTTGCATGGGAAGGCCAGTTGAATTTCGCTCAAGCTCTAACATTTCTGCTTGCCTTCATTGACGAGCCTGAGATTCCAAGGTATAGATCTACCACCTGGGCAGACGATGCGGCTACTATCGCTAGGTGAGCCATCTTAGGACTACATCTATATTTAAATAATTAACGGAATCGTGCACAGATGGAGGTGGTATTAGAGGGCTTTCATCGCTGTATCTACTGCAAAATATCATAGAGAAGATCCGATTCATCTACGACTATGACACCGAGCCTCTGCCCTGCGAGCACTTTGACATTATTTGTGGTACCAGCACTGGAGGGTGTGCTTATCCTCGCATTCCCAACGACAGTTCCTACTTCACTCTTACTAACTTTTGCAGAATCATCGCCTTGCTGCTTGGTCGACTCCGCATGTCCGTTAGCGAATGTATCGAAGCGTACCTAGAAATGAGCAAGAGAGTCTTTGGGCGGCTAAACAACTTCGCCCATCGAGAGAAATTCGATCCGGCGGCATTAGCAGGCGCGATTCAAGACATTGTGGAGCGGAGGCTCGGTGACAAAAATGCTCCCTTGATGGATCCTACGTGCTGCAAGACGTGGGTCAAGTGCAGCTTCTTCTACGATATGCAGTAGAAAATTAAATAAGGGCAGATTCGTATGTACATATGACAAGAAGGCCCTAGGTGGATCACCCATTCTACTACGGACATATAAAACTAGCTCTGCTTCGGTTCCATATACTATATGGGAGGCTGCTCGAGCGACCTCTACAGCACCTATATTCTTTCCCTCAATCACCTTCGGTGGGCCAGCTGGCGGGGAGTATGTCGATGCTGGTATTGGTTGCAACAACCCTACAAAACTGCTGAGATAGGACAGGACTTAGCCTCGTGCCAGTGCTTGGAGAGATCGTGACTGATTGCGAGAACACCCATGATGAAGTTACTTTGGCTTGCCATAAAGACAAGATCTCTGATAGATATTACCGCTTCAATGTGCCACAAGGGATGCAAAAGATTGTGCTAGATGAGTGGGACAAAGTTAAGGAGATCAAAGCGTATACGGATAAGTACTTGAGACTTAATTAGACGGAGCGGGAGCTGTTAAGCTGTGCAGAGCGTCTGAGGACGGAGCAGCTAAAGGAGTCTGACTCGTTCGAGCCATCTAGAGTCCTCGGCAGTACGTCTAACCGTGGCAGACTCCGTATTACGCAAGGTGACAACACTTACTATGGATCAAATACTGTAAGCGGTGGTCAAGTCTTTCAGGGCAACTTTGCTGGCCTCGACTTGATTGGCTTCAATCGGCGTGGATAGCAGTATTCAAATAAAGGATTGCGAGATGTTCCCAAATCATATAGATGGATCAGGGACTTGAAGTTTGCGTTGTTCAGACAAAGCGAGACTATGATCCTATGTCTTGGTGGCAGCAGAATAAGCCACACTACGGGTAATAACATATACCGCAGCACCTCGTAGCTACGTAGCTCCCTCAGTTCTAAGTGGTTTGCTGTCTTTCGTTTCATGGCAATAGCCCAAAATCTGCAAAAGTTATTTTGCTTAAGAGCAACAAGAGCTTAGATTTTGGTAATTTTGCATTCCAGCAGTGTTTACTGCATGCCGAGGCCCAAGGAGCCCAGTTGACTTTTCCTATTAGATAAACCGCGGCAAGTGGTAACCGGTTTGACTGTTATTTGCAGCATTAGGATGAATCTAAAACTTATATACAATATCTTAGGTAGGAAATCTAGCAGACTTTCGAGTAACGGTGTACCATATGTGCGAGTGGACTTAGCGCAGAGCCGACGTGTTGTCCACAGGCTCGGCATCAACAAACCGTCATCGAAGCCCGACCGTAAGGGAGCCAATATTGAACTTTTGCAGTGGGGCTTGTGGGAAGAGCTTGAGCGGCATCAAAAGCCAGCGATGCGAACACCCCTTAGAATGATTATGAAGTCACTGATAATATTCAATGTCCCGAGCTTGAGGAAGTCATGCGAGATGATGGTAACTTCCTTACAGATGAAAGCGGACCAACGCTCGTCAGCACGGATGAACGATTACCACTCATGGCAAACCTTTGCCAGCAGCTGGCGAACTTGGCCAGCGGCTGACGAACTTTGTTAGCAGCTGGCCAAGTTCGTCAGCCGCGATGTTCAATGATCAGCTATATAAAACTAAGTTAGCACCGACATACTGTATCCAGGCGCACACCTTCGTGAGCAATACCGAGGGAACGTAGATTGAATTGCACGTGGAATTGCAGATGAAGTTGCGCTGGTATTCCCAATTTTTTCTACCTATTCGCCACCTATACTACCTCTCTCGCTAGCGAGAAAGATCTTAGAGTGGCCTTCTGGAGGACCCCCTACTAGGCTTCAGTAATCTTATAGTCATAGGTGGACAACTCCCACAGGCCTACAGAGTATGGCGTAAGGATTGAAATGTGAATGGGCTTACGAGAGCAGCAGGAGGCACGTAGGCAAATTAAATATTAGAAAGAGATTAGAGGAACTTGTCACTGAATTTACTCGTCACTCTAACTCTGCAATCTATGGAGTGGCACCTTCCATTGCCCGTGTTAGATTACATAGATAACCTCTCCGAGAAACCAATCGTCGTCGTCCTCTCCTAAAGTGGGCATTTCTTCTTCCTCCTCCATCAGTACCTCTTCATCCTCCATATGCGGTGGTTTTTCTCCATGGTAACATCGCATTTAGTTTAACTTAGCTAAGGTAGCACGCATGACGGCAAGAAAACAAAGGAAACATAACCTGCAAGCAGCAGCGCGAATACAAAGCGATGTCTGTTCACCTGCATGATCCGAGCTATGAACCTGCACCAACTGCATACTACGCTGTGTTAACACTTCAGTCATTACTTACATCTCCGTACTGTCTGCAGCTTACCCAGTCTACAACCTCACCAACTGCTCACCTCTTCCGCTGAACTAGAAGATAACCTGATTCAATCAACGCAGGAAGCCTAAGAGTTCTCACCGTACTGTCACAAAGCTCTTAGTAGGCGGCGTTCACTCAGTATCGCTTTATTTCAGGTCGCTTCACCTGGCATCGATCTTGAGGCTGCAGCTCCTTGTGAAAGCACACAATCACTTACATATATGGCCACCTTACAGCCATTCTTCTATTGACAGCACTCCTGGTAAGCCGTTCCTAGTTCTCTCCGTATTAATGACCGAGAGCCGATGTAGAGTAGCAATCTGGGCTCTAAAGCTTAGTCGGCCTTCTCCAGCAACTGCTTCACACTAGCAACCGCTTCATAGCATCAACTGCTTCACAGCGTCAACCTTCACAGCGTCAGCTTTCACATCATCAACCGCTTCACACTAGCAAGCAACTGCTTCATACCAGCAACTGCTTCATACCAGCAACTGCTTCATACCAGCAACCGATTCACACCAGCAACTGCTTCACACCAGCAACT
>JAGFMK010000484.1:0-21291 GCA_021030975.1 Lichenothelia convexa | reverse complement strand
GGATGGGGTTGAAGGTGGAGGTGGCGGCGGCGGAGGGGGGGGAGTCAGACTGGGCAAAACGGACAGTTGGGGGACGATTAGGTGACACGATCTGATATCAAGACAACATGAAAGAAAAGTTTCGATGTTCTACTGAAGCTTCCGAATCTTCTTCAGCTGCTGCTGAGATTGGAAGCCGGAGATTGAGAGCTCGTGAGAGGGGTCTCCGGTTCTCCTGGATACTAGCTTCTGCATGGAAGCTGATCTTTCTTACTCGTCTTACGAGCCCTTCGAGGCGGAATTGCGGTTGATTGCGTGCTTGCTTTGCATCCGAAAAGGGCCGTTGGAGCGTGCGTATCTCTGTGCTTTTTCTTGTTGTTCGTTATTCAGCGAAGGCGCTCTGGGCGCTTGGAGGAAGCGGGCTTCGTGTATCTATGAATGATTCCCACATGTTTCGACGGAAGATGAAAACTTCGACTGATTGATATGATATTGCTGGCTGAGTTGAAGATGAGAAAATCCTTCTGTTTCTGCATATGCAGGCTTCAGGAGGTCTGTGTAGTGGAGAAGACACTGTGCTTATACAAGGCACGAGTTGTCATTGTAAATTGAGCCTGCTCAACTACTTTTCCATCTACCAACTTCTCAAGTTTGCTGGGCAAGTTCGCCAGGTGGTGTTCCTTGGTGGAGGAAGCGAACGAGTCTGCATCACAAGGGCGAGTTTCAAAAAAGTATCGGATGGGTCGCGGATAGAGCCATCCTTAACTCCGTAGTTTTAAGGCACCTTACTGACCAGACATGCACGGTCGTCTATCCTCCTTCAACCAAGTAGAGCTGCTTTTTGACCGTGCCCCCAGATAGATAGTAGAACTTCTCTCACACCTTGACTCTCGTTGCGAAAAACAACGGCTGTTCCATAAGATTACAGCGACTTTCTTCGACCTATAACAACTCATCATGTCATCACGTCGAGGAATACATATGCCCATAGTCACCGTGTTTCCCTGATGCACAGTCCAATCCATGCTCAAATGCCGCAGCCGACTTTCCTCTCTGTAGCTTTCCGCTTCTTAGATATCACCTATTAAGCAATTGCTCTTCTAAAATAATCCCCCGCCTTCTTTCACCAGGGCACTCAGACATATTCGGACTCTGAGTTCTTAAACTATGGCTGCGAACTACTGGGTATCCACCCAGCGAAAGAACTGGCAATTCACCAGAGAGCAGCTGACCGATCTACGGCGAGAGCTAGAAGAGGAAAAGGATACCGTAAATCTCGTGCAGCAATACCCGCTGCCGGAAAGACGTCTACTGAGCATCTACTTCAACATGCGTAAGCCTGTCTACCTACCTTCCGCACCCATACACCCTACTTCTCCAACCTCTCCCCTATCCTCTTAGGCTGGGAGGAGGAAGCCGCAATTATCTGATTGAGACTGAAACCGGATAATATAGAGGTCACGAAACTGGGCAAAAAGCTAGGAGTGCGGCAGCAAGTCCTCGCCACGGCCCAAGTCTACATCCGCCGCTTCTACACCCGCGTCGAGGTCCGGCGGACGAACCCGTATCTCATCCTCGCCACGGCGCTGTATCTGGCGTGTAAGGTGGAGGAGTGCCCTCAGCATATACGGCTCGTCGCTGGTGAGGCGCGGCAGTGCTGGCCTGGTGAGTACTTCATGTCTGCATACTGTTCCATCCCCATCCAAGCCCCAGTCTTGCCTAACCGCTCTGGTCTGGTCTGGTCCAGTCGTAGCAGAACCCACTACTATCTTACTTGCCACCCCCGGTTGACTGACGCAAACCAACAGATCTCATAACCTCCGACATCTCCCGCCTCGGCGAGTGCGAATTCCTCCTAATCTCCGAGCTAAACTCCCAACTAATCATCCACCACCCCTACCGCACCCTCTCCGAGCTGCAATCCACGTTCTCCATGACGCAGGAAGAGCACTCCCTCGCTTGGTCTATTGTCAACGATCACTACCTCACAGACCTCCCGCTCCTGTACCCGCCGCACACTATCGCTATTACTGCTGCTTTCCTTGCTATTATCCTCCGACCATCGCCGTCGTCAGCACAGGCAATGACTGGTGGTTTGCGTGATGGGCAGCATGCAGCTGCAGCTGCGGGAGCGACGTCCGCGAGCGCCATGATCAACGCAGCCGTGCACAGTCTCAACGCTCCTTCTTCTTCTTCATTTTCGTCGTCAGCAGCAGCAGCAGCAGCTTCGCAGCAAGGAGGCACCACAACAAAGACAACGACCAGCAATGGTCCCGCGCCGCCTCAGAGCAACAGCAGCAACAGGATCCAGAAGCTCCTGACCTGGTTAGCGGAGAGCGCTGTCGACGTAGCGGTACTGATAGACTGCACGCAGGAGATGGTGTCGCTGTATGCGGTGTGGGACGAGTTCAACGAGAAGGTGTCCAAGGAGCAGATTGCGAGGTTTGTCAAGGCGAGGGGTCTTGAGAAGTAGGAAGGCTCACGGCAGTGCCTAATGCATTATATACCCGACCGGCCCAGAGAACGTTTTGACATGATTGCTCGTGGGCAGGCTTCAGATGCTCAGAGTTTGGGTTGCTCGCCGCAGATGTGTCTTGTGAAGACACCGTCCCTCACAAGCATACCAACGGGCGGGAAAAGATTTAATCTTTTTGCACCAGTTTGCATACTATCATCGATAACAACGCACTTCATGTACGAGTGGATACATGTCCTAGGTTTCATGCCGCGCTCATACGGTGTCTGCGCACTCCCCTGGCGGTCCGATGGGTTTTACTGCTCATTGCAGAATTCCGAGCACCGGTCCATGATGCACTGAACCCCATGTGCGTCGTAGTACCAACTTTGCATTGCCGCCACTTGCCATCCTCAAGAGCTTTGACCGAGTTACGCCATTCCTTCCCCTCGGCGGGACCCAATCCAAGCCGAAAGGTCCTACATAACCTAAGGAAGCACTGTCAGCAAGGGTAACACGTCCTTCTAGAAACTGGTCCATACTTACGGTACAATCCTCGGTAATAACAATCTGACCACCTTCCTCACCAATCGCAATCGCCTCTGCTCCTCCGCCACCATTACCATCGCCGTCGGCATGCCGTCCTCTGATCCTTGCAGCCAGCTGAGCCAGCATACTTCTCTATTTTCAGAAACATGATCCAAGTCAGCCTTTGTGCATCCAATTCCAAGTCCAGTGTGAGAAGGTTAGAGGTCAGAATAGGCTTAGGATTAGAGCCTAAGACAGATACAAATCAAAAACGGTTACACTCATGAACAATACTCTTTCTCTGAAGGGTATGCATAAGAGAAGAAAGCACGGACCGTTATGATCGCCTCCCTATTCCCACCCTGCCTATTCACATCATTCCGACTCGTGATTTCATACTCCAAATGCAGTCTCTTCCGACTGCTGAGTCCATTGGGTGCAACGGTCTCCTCGTCATCCTCATCGTCTTCGCGGCCTTGCCTGCTGACAGCCGGCTCGCTCGTAGAGGCGTTAGCTGCTGCTGCTGCTGCTTCAGCATCGCCTTCTTCTGCCGTAGCTCGTTGTCGCGCTGGACGTTGTGCACGCATCCTGCGACTAAAATGCAGCGACGAGAAGCCAGATGCGTCAGCTGCGGAAACACCGACGCCGTTACGGGCGGCTGCACGGGCGCGGGCGTCGGGGGAGAAGATCTTGATGGTGTGGTCAATGCCTGAAACTGCTATCATCGGCTCATACGGGTGGCCTGTGGTAGAAATTATATTAGCAGTTGTGTTCATAGCAATCGACTCCGATAAGGATTGGCGTAGGAAAAGGAGTGTTATACCTTGTATGACATTAACCACCTCCCCATCTCCTTCCAGAATATTCACGATCTGACTCGTCTTGCGATCCCAGATGAAGAAATTGCCGTCATCAGACCCGCTGACCACATATTCGTCATCTAGACCAAAGTAATTCACGTCCTTGACCGTCTTCACATTGCAGTGACCGCGGTACTGCCTGATATGCGTGGTGCATGGAACATGCTGCTCCACCTTTTCACGGATCCGGCTGCGATCGAAAGCAGATCGAAGAATGAATTGGCGGCGTTGTGGACCCCCTTCGTCCTCGCCTTCTTCGTCGTCCTCTTCATCTTCATCTTCGTCGTCATCCTCAGCGTCGTCTTCGTTATTATCGTCGTCATCTACCTCGTCATCGTCAGAGGCAGCCCCGTCTTGGGCGGACAGAATCGTCTCCCGGACATCTTCGAGGGACACCATCTCCTCATCTGAGTTCTCTTCTTCAACCACGGCAGGCCTTCGATCGGTCTGCGCACTCTCCGCTCCCTCCGTAGCGCTGACCTCAGGTCCTCCATCTTCGACGGAGGCGTCAACTTCCTCAGTCTGACCTCCTTCTCCACCTCCATCTCGAGTAGTGCCCTTCACGATGCCCACACTCTCAACCACCTCATCTGGTTCTTCCGGGTTGATGGTCTCCTGCGCTCTACGCAACGAGTTCTCTTCAGCTTGAATGCCAGCATCGCTCTTTCCCAACCCACCGAACGCACGATCCACGAAAGCAAAGTCTACGCCTACACCAGCGTTCATCAGCACGCCTCTGGCGACTTTGAAAGCCCAAAACCTGACAGCTGCCTGCCGATCTTGTGCTAGAACATTCCTAAACGGGGGCCCGTGAGCGGCGCTTCCAGCGGGTAGTACTGCTCTTGACAAATCCTCGAAGGCTATCTTGACTGCTTGCGCAAATGCAATAACAGCAGCTTTTTCGGTCTCGAATACGATCCTGTTCTGGTCTACCTCGAATTTGGATGCATCAATGTTATGTATTGGTCGTGAGCCTGCCAGCCTTAAAAGATAGGGTATCAGGATCGAGTCAATGGCGCTGATGCTTGCATCTTCAGGGATGGGGTATCTGGTACTAGTTTTGTACCGATCTTTCGGCCTAGTAAAGCCACGCAGCATACCACCAGGCCCACTGTCCAGCCATAGCAGTATAGCCCGCAGAAATTCATAGCTGAACAGTTCGGATTGGTTCGTAATCGGGCTTTCGTTGGGTGCAGATACGATTTCGGAAAAGTACAGCATTGCCGGACTTTCACCACTACCACCCGTGCGCAGCTTTCCACCAAGCACCCTTGCAAGGGTGCCAGATGCCTGAATAAATCTAAGAGCAGATTCACGGTCTCTCCGGAGTGTTTGTTGAAGGACTACTTCCAGCTCATCCGGATCAACCGGGTAACGCCATGTCCGGATGATCTCGTCAACATCTGGCAGCAACGAGGCCGAATGACCCAGAACTGAAGTAAATGATCTTGCATGTCCCGTAGGGTCTGACGGAGAAGGCTGCTTTGCTTCGCCAAGGGTAAACATCTCCTTCCGGAGCTTCACACTACCCTTGGCAATCCGATATGCTCTCTTCTGAGCTTCAGGCAGAACAGCTTCCCGTGCCTCCGAAATCGGACTTCGAGAACGAACGTTTTCTATAGGAAAGTCCTCGCTTTGCCCATTTTCGTAGCGGACTCGCAAGGCTGCTTGCTGGCCATTCCTGTCTTGGCTTTTTGCCGGCGGCCCTGATGTTGCACGTTGCGCTGCTTCCTCCGATACTGCTGAGCCAGTCTTTTCTCGCTTCCTCTTTCCTCTCGACTGCTTGACCTTGCCACTCATGTGGTTGCTGCCACTGATGGATGCAACTTTCGCTTCTGTATCCCGTGCGTCCGGGGTACGAGCAATATCAAAGCTATATATCCATTCTCCTGACCAGCTCGCAACAAGCTCGTTAGGATTTGCATCGCTGATTTTGCATGCTGTGATATGTCCATTGTCTGTTCGTTTCATGCTCTTCTGCCCATTGGGAGCGAACCTCCTTACACATCTCGTAGCTTGTCCCATGTTCTCATCGTCATTATCCGAATGCAACGAAGATGCCGGTGAACCTCTTTCCAATCCCCTATCCCGTCCGATCATACGGCGATCGTGAAGGAAGCAATGCAGATGAGAACCACCAAGAGCAATGTAATGAGGTTGGCTAGGCGAACATGATATCGTATTGAGATCGAGACGGTAGCGCTTGTACGAGATTAGTGGAGGTGGTACGCCAGAGCTGTCATCCGGCGACAATGACCTCCAGGTCCGCCTATGCCGAGGGGAGGGATATGCAGAAGAAGGTAGTCGGAGATCCCATTGTCGAACTTCTCCATCCTCTGAACACGTCAAGAAGAGGTGCGGCGATGATTCCGTGACTATCCGCTTAACACGGTCACTGTGTGATCTGTACACCCTTGCATTTGTATCGCCATCACTCAGGTACCGCACGCCGTTGAACACATTGTTTGCTCCACGGGTACGCCTCGCTGAAGCCATACTCGATGCGGTTGACGCAGCTGTCCAACTCCCGGAGTACTCTATGTCGAATATCCGCACCTCACCGTCGCCCGCAGCACTGATCAGTGTTCTGTCATCTGAGTGGGGCATGAACTTGACGGAGAAGATGTTCGCTGTGTGACCAGTAGAGATCGTAGTTGTAAGGCCGAAAGAGGATGTGGACGACTCAGGTTGATAGGAATGTATATTGACGTGCTGATCATCGGAACCAGAGGCTAGTAATCGGCCAGAGCGGGACCAGCTGGGAGGATAGCGATCAGTTAGATTGAGCGGTCATGTAGATGTTGGGATGATGCGGGGCTTGCCTCAGCGCGTTCACACATCCTGAATGCCCGTCCAGCTCGTTGACTATATCTAGGTTTCCAATCCATGCTTTGTCGCCATACAAGCCAGCGAGCTTGCTGTACCTGGAGGTACTACCAAGCTCACGCTTCAGAAGGCGATCTTCTATGGTTGTATGCATCTTTCAGTAAACTTCAGCTTAGAAGTTATGGATTCTGATTTGAGGTTGTTTAGTCGTGAGGAGGACAGGGACTACAGCTCCACCAGCTTATACGGATCCTGAAGGGTATCGGCCATCGAAGCGTAGTGATATCCGAAGATGCTATGGCGGGAAGACGCGCTGTGAGAGATAAGTCAGTTCCTCCCGAGCCAAATGATCTGCTATTTCTCTCCGCTGTCTTATCGCTGTTAGAAGGGCGTATTTTGTATGTCAATATAAAAAGTCTGGGTCGTTAGAAGCCAGCTTCAGCACAAGCCTGAGACGCACTTCGCCCAATCACAGCTATGACGAAATCGGGTTCGCCCGTAGCTCTGGGGATGGCGCCGCTTAGATCCGCCGAGTTTCAGATAAGATATGCGTATGTGTACAGCACCTGTCAATTCAAGGCAGCCTTGCACAGTGCATGGGGCTTGGGGTTACCAGACTCTCAAACTCTTCAAAAGTGACTTTGGAAAATAAAGTGATGCAGACGCAGCAAGGCTGACTCACCGGTCTCGCGCCTTAACGGATTACTCTAAGGAAGTACACAAGTGGAACGGGCTATAATAGTCATAGGACCTGACGGGGGCTTGTGGGGACTCTATGCGGAGAAGTTAAATAACTACCCGTTGATGAAATCGCATGCTCAACCTTAAGTCTTGGAACATGCCTATCCAATATCGTGAATCTCCAATACGCCGTCAGAAGATACTATTGCTGTGATTCAAAATCCCAGTGATTTCCGCAAGTGCACTGAGCTACAATGCAGAAGAACCGCTTCACTCCTTCACAGAAGATTCCAAGTGGTGGTGTTATCCTAGCCATCATATTGCTGCCTCCTCTAGTCTGCTGTGCAATTCTTCTAGAAAACATTGAGCCCCTACAAAGAGAAGCTCGGCGAGGAGTAGAGGCTTTACTGGCAACCATTATTCGGTTTTGTCGTTGGCTGAGCACAAGCCGAAGAATAACTGGTAGGGTAATGATAGTGTAGCAGTGTCCGGAACATGCTAATGACAACACTCTACAGTTCTAGCCAGTCTAGTTGCAGATGTCCTAAATCAGTGCTCGAGGCCGCTTTTGTTCCTTTGTAAGTAATACGCGTTAAGATTATACCTGTCTTGATTAATGATGCTCGAGGCTAGGGCTGCCGTTCAAGGAAGGGTTTCAAAGCAGGTTACGGGAGGAAGCCTGGAGGAGAGAAGCCGCTAGAAGACCCCTTGCATCTGATGAAGAGAGGAACAAGGCATGGGAAGCCTTCTTAGCGTGCTCGGAAGAAAGCCATGATCTTGAATACCAGCCTCTGCCCGAAAATTTGGAGCATAGCTATATTCGCCTGCTTGAGCTCCTACCGTGTTCCGGCCCCATTACCAGTGACATTAAATGCCGACTCGCAACATGTGACTTGGATGATTGTCCTGCTTACGAAGCTTTATCCTATGTGTGGGGTGATCCCTCAGTCAAGTCCGTTATCGAGTGCAACGGGAGTCATTTGCTGGTTACTCGAAACTTGAAGTCGGCCCTAGCGCATTTGAGGCTGGCGGGTCATGTTCGGATGTTATGGGTTGATGCTGTATGCATTAACCAGCAGGACCTTGATGAGCGATCGAAGCAAGTCACAATGATGCGAGATATTTACCAAAGGGCTCAATGTACTGTTGTCTGGCTAGGCGAAGCCGACGACGTCTCTGTACTCGCGTTCAGACACTTCAGGAAGGTGATGATGCAGGAGCGTGCTTTGCATGGCAAGGACGACATGCTTCTTACCGCGAAGGACTTCCATGATCACACGCAGTGCCTCAAGAGGTTTGACGAAGCTCAGCGCGTTTGCGACGGGGATCCAGACACCAGGAACATTGTGCGACTGCTTGATCGCCCCTGGTTTTCGCGGATCTGGGTTTTACAGGAGATAGGGGTTGCTGCTGAAGTGACTGTGAAATGCGGTGAGGATGAGATTATGTGGGAATATTTCTTCTATGGGTTTCCACGGAAATTAGCCGAGCAAGGAGTATCGCTGAGGGCAACAGAAATGAAGCTTTATGAGCTCCAGGAGCTAAGGATGCATTGGAGGTTATTCGAAGAAGTGCGGAAGGATGATGTAGGCAATGGAGATACGGACGCAGCAGAACTCGAAGATGACTTCCCCGAAAATGCATTCGTCGCAGACGATGACGAAGACAACGAGACGAGGGATGCCGGACGCCCACCGGAGATTCATGAGCAAATTATCGGCCCAGAGCAGGAAACTGGATCAGAACAAGACGGTAAGCTAGAATACGAAGAAGAAACATTTCAAGAGGACGGAGTCGGCGGACCAGACGAATCTGAACAAGAGGATGTAAATGAGCATCCCTATGATGCCTTCGATGATCTCGGCGAGGGATCAGAACAGTCGTTATGCGTCGAAGCTAGCGCATTGGTTGAGAGTTTCCCCGAAGAGTCAAACCCACATGCATCACAATCGACTCTTGCCATCAATGTTTTGTTAGAGACTTTCCAGCCATGGCACTCGACAGATCCCCGAGACACGGTTTTCGCGCTCTTTGGACTGACGAACTCGCACTTAGGTGCACTGAATTTTCATGTCGACTATCACAAGAATAGCACGGAGATATTTGCAGAAGTGTGTATGGGAATCATTTCAGCAATGGGCGATTTAACCATCGTGTCGTTGGCTGGCCTAGAGTACCGAAATCTCGTGGACCTGCCCTCTTGGATTCCGGATTGGAGTTACTCTCAGCGCCTGGCGCATACTCTTCATCAGGTTCCTCGCCGTCATAGTCCTCCAGTCTTCAGGGCTGCTGGAGGAAGCCCGGTATCTGACTGTTCCTTTAACGACGACATGACTCTCGCATTGTCCGGTTATACGGTGGATACCATCAGCAACTTGGAGGAAGTCCTCATTGAGCGTATTCCAGTCGGTCATCATGACGATGGGTCTCCCTTTCATGTGGCAGTGGAAGCGTCTCGTGCCTTAGTCCAGTATCTGGAGACTTTTGCAAAGTGGGACTGCTTCGCGACGACATGGAAGCATTCCAGAAGCGTAAACAAAGAGGAGCCTTTCACCGTTTACTGGAGAACTATCACCGTGGGCGGTGGTCGTATTATCCAAGGTGTCCACCACACCCTGAGCGAGGAAGACTTCCGGAGATGGCGAGACTCTGTCCTTGCGATGACGATGCGTTGGCTCGTTCGTATCGGCCTTGATCGCTTCAGGCTAATCTTTGAGCCTTTGTGCGTACTACTTCTCTGCCTACCATTTCTCAACCGGCCAGAGCCACATCCGGGGAGCCTCACTTTCGCGCATTATAGAAGAATTTCGAGGACCAAGAGAGGATATCTTTGCCTTGTTCCCACCTGTACGCAAGTGGGAGACCAAGTTGCGCTATTCAAGGGAGCACATGTCCCCTTCGTCGTCCGGCCGAGCGGCCTCATATCTTGGAAACTAGTAGGAGAGGGCTACATATACGGGTTAATGAACGGAGAAGCTTGGGACGAGGTGCTATGCGGGCCAATGTTGTTGGTATAACTCTGCCAGCTGTATAGGGAACTGGGCATGGCTCAGCTGTTGTCTCTTACGAGTCAAGAGAATGCCAGGAACGGCAATACAGTCGAAATCACACCAACGATGGCTGGAATCTGGCCCTCAGACAGACAACGAGGGTTTACCGATTCTTCGCTCCCATGATCAACTTCGAAGCAAAATGGTGCCTTTTTGATTCGGTTGGATGAATTCAAGGCAAAACCTTAGGATGGACGAGTATGGTCTTAGCTGCAAGTGCGAAAGAGAAGCAAAGGGAACTGTATGCAACGTGGTTTTATGCAGCAACATCTGCATGCTCGAGCTAGTGTTCGGAGACAAGTGTCTGAGAAGTAACATGAGAAGTGGTGTGGTAAAATAGCTGGGGGCTTCTCCGCCTCGAGGTATCAATAGAGGAGAACGGATCCCGAAGGACACTTTAAGGCATTGGAGGGCTTCCCAGCTTGTCGATGATTCGGTCACTCGGCGGTATGCTTGAGACCTAGGGTGCGTCCTCGCTTTGGTATTGACCGCTGTGTGTCTCCCATCGCTTCTGTCGCTTAGTTCGGTGACTACAACTCGTGTTGAACACCAGCAGGTCTTTGGTTTGAATCTTGTACAGAACCGTGGACGGCGAGCAACCTCCTTACAGGATCTCACCTTCTCCACGAAATGAGATGCGCAGTCAGCAAAAGGAAGCTCTAAGGGTTGGCTGTCCGGACGACTGGGATTTCCAGGGTGCGGGGTGACATTATGGATTTGGTGGGGTCGTGCCGGACCATCCCAGGAACCACACCACACCCTACCCTATCCTGCGGCCAGATACCATCATAGATTAACTCATGCTGATCCGGCAGGGTGTTGTGGTCAAATGCCCGAATATGGATGTAACACTGAGTCGCGGGTGGAGCTCCTGCAGCATCTTCTCTGTGGTGACATTGTCCCCTTGCAGCTCTCGCATACCTTAGGCTTTGTATGAGGTTATGTCTCCGATTGAGCTCCCTGTGATCCTAAGGGTAAGGTATGAAATAACTACCCACCCATGCTAGCCACAGACTGGAGGGGTGCCCCTCAATCTTCTTCTTCGTAATGCCGCTATACCAGGAAGCGTGCCGGTCCGTCGAACGTTACACTTTTACAGCGCACCTCAACAGTCGAACCCTAGTCGTTAGACCGATGGTCTCTAATATTCTGTGGATCTTACTGTTTCCAGACCTCTGCAACCCCGCAAAAATGAAAGACTACCTGCAGCTACCCCATCTTACTTCATAGAAGGAAAGCTGACCGTCCATCGCGACTCAGCGCTGCGACTCTGTCAAGCTAGGATTTGGCATTGCGCTTTTCAAGCATGTGGCGCAATGTAGGAAGATGTGTCGAGCCATACTGGCTTCTCCTCTTTCATTCCTATTCAGGATTAATCTTCATCCATGAGTCGCTCGCGCGGTCTAGTCCCTATGCGAGTCTGATGTAACAACACGTCTAGAAAGCGAAGTGTAAACACGGGAACTTTGCCAGTCAGTAACCATGTCCTCAATGATATATTAAAAGGTCTCAACGTGCATCTCTCCAGCTGTCTCTTCTCACTCTCGTAACGCCGGCCGCCCATCATGTTGTCAAAGCTGGTTTCTCGAGGCCGGATTCTGTCGCTATCTCTTGCCGTGCAAGCTGTTTTTACGAGTGCCTCTCCTACCCCGAACACAAATATTCTGCCTAGAGCACTCGATTACCTCGGACACGATGTCTCTGCCATGGTCAACGCCCTCAGAACCATGCAAGCCCAGTATTTCAACGGTACAGCCTGGCCTACCGCAATAGACTGGACCGCTGCCGTCATCAGCACACAGGTGTCAGCCACCCTAAGCTCGATTGCGAGCTTGCCGAACTATGTGATCCCGTACTGGAGGCGCAACAGTCTGATCAGCCAATACTTCCCACAAATTGTAGCCTTCTACGGTCCCGGAGGGGAGAACTACCAGGCCGTCCTGAATGAAGCGTACGATGACATGCAGTGGGTGGCACTTGAGTGGCTAGAAGCGATCAAATTCATCAACCTCTACGGGAACTCAGCCTATCAGCAGTATACTCCAGAATTCGCACAGCGGGCGCTTCAATTCTGGAATGCGGCCACGGTGGGTTGGGATACGACGCTCTGCGGCGGTGGGATGCTTTGGAATCCCCGACTTCTACCTTACAAGAACGCCATCACCAACGAACTTTACGTATCGTCGAGCGTTGGTATGTACCTGTACTACCCAGGGGACGCCAGTACACCAAGACACGACCAGAGGTTCCTGAACGCCGCTGTCGATGCCTACAACTGGCTGGTGGGTGTCAACTTGACCAACGCCCGGGGTCTCTACGTTGACGGGTACCACATCGCTGGCTACCAAAACGCATCAGACATCGGCACCGGCAACTGCGATCAACGCTCCGAAGATGTGTACACGTACAACCAAGGCGTTGTCCTCTCCGGTCTTCGCGGCCTATGGGAAGCCACCGGCAACCAGCGCTATCTCAACGACGGCTACACCCTGATCCAGAACGTCATCGCGGCAACCGGCTGGCCGGTCACCAGCACGGCCGCAAGCGGCGTATGGTCCGGCCTCGGCAGCGCCGGCATCCTCCAAGACACCTGCGACGCCGACGGAACCTGCAGCCAGGACTCGCAAACATTCAAAGGCATCTACTTCCACCACATGAGCCTCTTCTGCATGCCCCTCGCCATCGAGACCGCCCAGCAAGGCCCCAACCCCATAACCTACCAGCTCGCAGCGGGCCACGCCTCCCAGTGCACCAGCTACGTCCCATGGGTGCAGCACAACGCGCAAGCCGCGTACGCGACCCGCAACGCCACGGGCGACTTCGGCATGTGGTGGGGCAACGGCACGGCCATTGCGCCTAGCTATGAGGCCAGGCACCCGGGCAATCCGGCTGATCATCCTGATATCAGCAACCATGGCGTGCCGTGGAATGGGGAGTGGAGGAGGCCGCATGATACGTTTGGTCAGCCGCCGAGTATGCAAGCACCGCCTGCTGATACGCCGACGACTAATGTGAGTGATCCGAATACGAGGGGACGGGGGAGGACGGTGGAGACGCAGCAGGGTGGGTTGGCGGTTATTCGGGCGCTGGTTACGCTTGAGGAGCCGGGTGTGAAGCCGTGAGAGAAATCAGAGTTTCAGCCCTATTGGTTCTTACTGCTGTTTGTTACCTTTGGCACTTTCCTTGTCATGACGCCAGGTCAGCAGCCATATCCACGAATACTGCATTTTGTCCGCCAACATTGCACAATCAATGCTATTTGTAGAGACTCTGGGAAGGGCCTCCTCCGATACGAGTTGCCCCCGTATATACAGCATCAACCTTTCAATTCATTCAAAAAGTCCTAAGGGGTAAATCCTGCTTGCCATAGGCTCCAACGTACATAAACCCAGCCAAGCTTCCTTGTCACGCCCCATAACTCACGTTCCAATCCCGCCTTCTGACCACGTTTACGGGTCCAGGAAGCACTGTTGCAAAACATGAACACTATCTAAGATTGCCTATTTCAAGCACTCTGACATAGTTAGCCAGCAAAGCAAGAAGCCTCAAAATGCAAAGCTCATGGGAAAAGGATGCCCGGTAGTTTCCTGGAATATTGAGGATACATGCAATGAGAGCCACGTGTATCCCAGCAGTCACTGTGTAGGGTACAAGGTGCCGAGAACAAACTAAAGAACTAAGGATGGTAATCTAGGTCGTGTACGCCCATTTAGCTTATCATAAAGGTCCGGTTACTTGGTTGAAACCGCACCAGCGGCACTTGAGTTATGTCACTTCCCCTCTGTTGAACCCTTTTCAGCACAGAAAAGAATCACATCCACGATACGTATACGTCGTCGTGGAGGAAACTTGCCTCCTCCATGTCCGTGCAACCTTCGATACCCCTGTTTCAATGTGTTTTCTCCCTCTTCGGTCTCGATGGAGCCGAGATGAACGTCCATGAACGGTAATGGGACCCCTCATTGCAAGCTTAATGTAGCAGATCTTGAAAAACTCTCTCGGATGGTCTCATCCAAGATACCTATCGATGTAGATGCTGAGGGTTGAGAAACTGCATTGAATATGCCATTATATACAATATCTGAAAAATGTCTGCTCCTCCACGATAATCTCAATGTAGACACGCATTACTAAAGAGGTCAATCGTCGCACACCGGAAGGGTAAACTCTTCGAGTAGAATCGGGTATAGTACAGCTGGCCATAGAATATGTTACAAAAATGGGGCAATGTACATTACAACACGAGTCGCCCAGGCTCCGCTTCGAGTACGCCTTTCACGCGCTCCAGAAAAACTCTTGCTCTCTTCTCCTCCTCCTTCTTAACGCTCAAGCTAAACACGTTCAAAGGAGCTGTCACACCTACAGCACCACCGATTGGAGATAGCGGGCCTCTCTGCGCCGGCCTTGGTCTTGCTGAAGTCCCCGCTAGGAAGTCGATTACATCCAGTTTCTTCTGGGGTGGTGGTTTTGCCAAGCTTACGGGTGGCAAGGCAGTGACTTGAGGCATGTAGTGTCCGCGGGAGACGGCAGGCCCACTGACTTTGTCAAGGCCGAGTACAGAATTGAACAGTTCATCTGCTGAGATCTTTCGGGATTTCGAGCGAGGTAGGTCTTCGTTTGCCAGTTCAGCGGCACGCGCTATGAAGGTGGAGATCGGTAGGAGTATACCAAGGGTATCTTGTATTCGTTTTTGTGTTGCAATGGCGGAGCTGAGAGACACGGAGACGGCGATCTCGGTATCAGGTTCTGGAGCAGGTGGTGCAGCTGCAGCAGGTTTGGCGGGAGGCGCTTCTCTCTTAAGTGTGATTGTCTTGATGTTGCTTAGGTCCAGATGGGTGAGTTTAGCAAGGCGTTTGGATAGGTCAGAAGCGTATGTTTTGTCGATTTTCCCAAGGTAGGCCAACACATCTCCCTTCAGTAATCTGTCGTTCGGGCCGGTGGCCGGGATCTTGTTGGCATCCTCCTTTGACAGACCATTCGAGAGAAGAAGGTGCTGTACCGAGGGATATAGTGGGTATGTCTGTTTATGCGCCTTACTGCCAGCCTCTGCGGCAGGTTTTTGGGTCGTGCTCTCCTCCGCGGGTCTTGAATCTGATGCTCCTCCCGCTGCTGCGTCCGCATTAGCCTTCGATGAAGGTGGCCCTTCCGCCGCCGACGGGGAGCTCTCCGTGGGGTCCAGGCCTCCTGCTAGTTCCTCCTGTGGTGAAGGTCTGTCTTTCCGTCGCCCTTCGCTTGGTGTCGAAAACGATGTATTCTTCTCTTCGCCTTTGCTTGTTGACGGAGCCTCGTCCTTGGGTATTTGAAGGCTCTTCAGATCATCCCCCGGTTCCGCAAACACTGCTATTCGCGAGCCTACTTTGACTGCTTTGGACCCATCTCCTTGCTTCGCAAAGTCAGCGGAATCCAGTCAGGCGTCACGGTTGACACATTCTGACCCACCATTATCTTTGCTACTAATCCCTCGTCTTGAGCCTCGACGTCCATAGTTGCCTTGTCGGTCTCGATTTCGAGCAGTACATCCCCTGTGGAGAAGGAGTCACCTATTTACAAACCTGGTATCAGCCTACGATCTAGTCATAGAGCAGAATACTTCATGCAGTTATTACGGTCTGGCAAGATAACGCAAGTGGCCGGACACAGAAGAGCTTGACAATTGGACACGTATCGAGCTCCGAAATAGATCCGTCGCCGGTTAAGACATCTGCTAGCTTCATTATGTGTTCTTGCCGGAGCGTCTCCACCTTATGTGATCCCTGGGTTGTTCGAAGATTGTCGCTTGAAGTCTTAAGTGTAGAAGGCGGCTCTGCAATCATGTGCCAGTTGCTTGGCGCTTCCAGCAACGTTCTCATCCGAGATTCGTACCTTCTTTGACTTTCCAACTGGCAATGTTGCCCTCGGTCATGGTTGGTGACATGGCAGGCATGGTGAAATTGTGCGCCGCGAGGTATGAAGCAGAGGTTCGAAAGCCTAGGTACCAAGATATAGTCAATACTTGCTTGCTACTATTATTGGAATGGACGATAGATACCTCGGGAGGGAGCACTTTGCGTAAACTTGCTGCCCGCCAATCTGGCAGACAGCTTGCAAGCTCGTTTCATAGATGCCATTCGTTGTGCCAGGCAGTCAATGATTGTTAATGTTACCGAAGAGTCAATTGAAGCATTGTGCAAGAGTTGAACACAGACGTGGACATGGAGCTCTGTTGGGCTGGTTAATCCCCAAATGGTGGACCCTGGACGCCCGGCCCGACTACTTTTCCACCACCTGCACCTGCAAGCATCGGCATGGTAGGGCTGCCATCTAACAGTACTTGTATCTTGTACAGGAGCGTCTGTGAGAGCTTCTAGAAACTGCTCTCCTTGTAGCGCGCGTTGCGCTGAGGTGATGGCAGCCTTCTCCCGAGGGTGGCTTCAGCTTCCCATCTGCATCCGTTGTAGTCCTCTTAACGCTGTTCGACCCCAACTCCGCGGGAAACCAGCCATAAGGGCTTTCACAACATCCTCCTGTTTCCGCTTCCCAGTCCAGAAGAAGGCCCATCGATCGCTGCCCAAGCAAACTCCCAAACAAGCTAATACACCTACCGCTCCCACTGTCCGACGTTCTCCACAACAAACACCACTCCCTCCTACACCGAAGCCATTTCCGCCCGCAAAATTCTCCGAGGCCCTAGCTAAAGCTCCTGACTATCAGACCTACGCCCAACAGCTCGCAACTCGCCCTTCTCCTACCCTCCTTTACCAGGCATCATCTCACTTTCCTTACCTGTTTGGCTGTTACTCAGGTGCCGTGACGCTTCTCGGGGCTGGGTTCTTCACGTATCTCAATGCAGTTGACTTCGCTCCATGGGCTCCGGAATGGCAAGTCATTCTCTTGTCGATATGTGCCATAGGCTTCGCTGGTACGGGAATCTACTTCGGAAGGAGGCCGCATAGACTCGTCGAGCGGATAACAGCAGTACCAATCACCAATGCAGGACGACCGCAACTCAACCTCCGCATCGAAGCAGCGCGTGTGCAACCATTCCAGAGGCAAAAAGTACTCGAAGTCCCGGTGGAAGATATTTCCAAGGATACAATGCTACTTGATGCAATACCCAAACCCCCGATGACGAAGGAAGAGGCCCTAGCTGCGGCGAAAGCAGAGCGGGATTGGCAGATGAGCCATCTCCTGACGCTTCCTTTTCGACAAATGAGCCGGTTGCTCTTCCGAGGCTTTCAAGGTTTCAAGACCGCTATCACTGACGACGGTTTGGCGAAGATTATGGTGAAAGATCAAGGTCGGTGGAAGGTGGATTTGAAGAATGGGTGGATGTTAGATGATGGACTAGGTACGCATTATACTCCGTCAAAGCGTGCTCAACTGACCTGATCTTCTGCAGCGCTCAACCGATTGATCAAAATACGGTAAATCGTGGTAGTAACTGCAACTGTATCCTACCCCTCCGGATCCCTGCAGACATTACTGGGCCTTCACGGGTTGACGTTGTTACGAATCAAGAACTACCTGTGGCATTTGTCCGGCAACACCAGCCTACCAGGAGGTTGTACACAGCACCACATTAGCGCTTTACCCTTGGAAGGATAGACATCCTGCGCGGTGAAGGTAATGCGGTGCTGGGGATCTTGCCCATTGTACAGTACGAAGAGCCGAGTCATATCAAGAGGGACTTCATGCGCCTTCTGTACTGGACATCCACTTGAGCGTCGACCCGCTCTATCGTCGGAATGCTCCAGAATTTGTGCTACTTCTTCATTTGCAACATGTCTGCGGCGGCTGCGTTTATCTTGCATATGATGAGCGTGGACAGCTGAAGGAGCTCCTTTAATAGAAACCCAGCAGGCTCCGTCAACCACGCTGACAGATATGTCCCCGACTCATGGGTTTTTTGCTTTCGTATCTGTTCCCCGTGATGTGTATTCAAAACGATGGACAGTCTTACTTAGAGTAACGGACAATAGAGCAAATGCCTGCCGCAATTCAATCTTCGTAAGGCTAGGTTCGCTGACACTTATGTATATCTCGCCGAAAGTGACTGTATCAACACGCAAATACCAATCTGAGCAATCATTGCCCTTGGCGGTAAAACAGTTGTTTTCAAGCTAAGAATCCACTACATCAAAAACATTCGATATCATCCCGCCTTCCTCCGCAAGCCTAATTAGTTGAAAATCAAGCCGCACGACCCATGCTCAATCGTAACATATTCCCTGTGAGACCGGGACCTCCAAGATTACCCAACCTTTCTGTAAAGACTGCCATGTCCATCTACAGGCAACCGGGGAAGTTTTGCCTGCAAAAACGTCATGTTAGAGCGCGACCAGCAAAAACACGGAATGACTTCCGTAAAACAGATATCATACTTACGTGCACGAGACGCGTTCTCACAAGCCCGATCATTGGATAAGCTGCTTGGCAATGTCAGTCCCAACTTTCTGTGCTTTAGCTTGTTCAACTAAAGCTCTAAGGTAACCGAGGAAGGCTTGCGGCACTTTTCTGGCCTCTGTAGGTGGTGGTTAGTGCGAAACCGGTGTAGTGTGGGAGGGTTGGGTCTTACCCATGGTATTTCTTCCAATAAGGCCATTGGCCTCGTCAGTCCCAACTTTCTGTGCTTTAGCTTCTGCTTGAGCTAAAGCTACAAGGTAATCGTAGAGGGAGGGATTGCGGCAGTTGTCTGGCCTCTGCAGCCGGTGGTTATTGTAAAACTGGTGCAGTGCGGGGATGTATCAAGATTTGGTACCAAGAGTGGCAGGCTGGGGGAGTGCAAGTGCTGAAGAAAGCCCGAGCATGATAAGAAGAGAAGACGTAGTAGATAGTGAGCTGCATGTTGAGGACGAAGTGCTAGACTTGATTGATGGAGAAGAGTTGATTGAGGGTTTGTGTTGGTGAGAATGATGGAGAACTGAGGGTGAGTTGTGAAAGCCGTTCGAGAGGGACATGAGCATGGTTTAAATATTCACATCGTCGACTGACGCCAAGCAAGACCCAAGTGAGGATGTCGCACCCGGATAGATTGAGTCTAGCACTCTGGTTCTCGTCTCGAGTGTGGCGGTTCGAGGAAGCGATGTATGAGCCTTGACTGCATGGATGTTTCTCTTCCCCACTAGTGATTCATTGACCATAGGGACTTGAAAGCCATACCGCCATGGCTATCTTGCTTACTCAGTTGTTCCCCTAGGGTGTTTTTGCATCACAAGACAAGCATTGACCTATTAACGCAGCAGCCAGCTTCGAGGTTCGGGAGTTGCAACTCCTTACAGAATCCTACCTTACATACTGTCTAATTCGCAGAATAAAAGGCCCAGATCGAAGTGAGACTTTACGAGCAGTACTCAGGTTCTCCCCGCTTGATGAGTAATCTGGTAAGAGGAAGGGTTTTTACAGGCTTGGCGCGTTGGCTGTCCTGTTTTAGACCTGGCGGTGCGGATATTCGTGTATTCCAACACGGGACACTGCCATAACGATACAACAGCTCGCTTGAAGGATTACAAGCGAGATCCTACACGGCTCAGTTCCAACAGAGTAAAGGGCCACGCCAGAAATAGGACTTCACGGGTCATAACTCCGCTCCTGTTTCACTGCTTCGACGCCGCCAAACTCCTTTGCGTTTCTCCCCTCTCCCCCTCCCTCCGAGGAACACTTCCCGATGCAGTCTTGGGGCATATCAAAATCGAGTGGAGCGGCACGCCTGTCATCAGCTCTGCAGCTACCTTTCTTTGCTACTTGGTCGCGTCCCAAGGTCATATCAAGGAGCACTCCTCAAGAGCTACCAAACCTAGGAGCCCGAGCGCAGCTGTGCAGCCGAGAATGCGAGCAAGATGAAGAGTTGAGGGACGGTGCATGCTTGCCATCAAAAGACGTGTTCTGATGTGCTAGCATCGGTTTGCCAACTGAACATATATAATTCGGCGACTAGCCCAGGAGCGGTCGCTGACCTAATTTTTCGAGATCGCAGGTAACTTTTCCAGACAGATGACCCAGAAAGATGTCTTCCGCGGCAACCTTCATCACGGTGTACTGATACCGCTCCCGCCGCTTTCACTGCTGGGACGTAGCATTTCATCATCATCAGATTGCCAAGCGCGTCATCTTCCATAGACTTGAATCGAGAGCGGAGATAATCCCTCGCCTATCTCCAATTGGGGAGACCATTATTCCTAGAGTGAACTGGCGGAAGCATGCTGAGGCACAATTTGTGCTAAGGCAATTCTACAAAAAGCAAGCGCTCTCTCAGATGCCTGGGCTTAAGGGGGAGGGAGAGATGACTGAAGAACCTTGGAATGCAGATCAGCCGCAGTGCAATTTAACTATCTGAGCCCTTTCACTGATCAGTGTAATCCGGGTAAAGCATTTCAACACTTAATTTCTAGTATTGATAAGTGCGGGTTGCTGCGGCGTTGGAACAATAGTAATACTGTCACCCCCGACGATAGCCGCGTATGGCCGTGACGACGTTTCCCATGCCGAACATAACGACTGTTGTAGGCCATGTCTTGACTACTAGCTTAGGTCACGCTCTTACCAAACTGTGACAGACCCCATAGGCGGTGCTTAACTAGAGAGGCGGGTCAATGGTTTTGGAAGATGCCTCCGTTTCGGGAGCGGCAGGATACGGATAACCAGCTGAGGCCGAGCATGGCGAGCAGGATAAAGACGTCCACGTAGCTTCGAACTGCAGCCTGTACGCACATCTTGGTAGCGACTTACCCACTCGAATATCTCATCCTACGGCCAAACCATCAGAGTACTGCCAACGGCAAAAAATGCCACTCTCCGCGAACGACGCAACAGTCCTCTCCACCCTCCTCGACCCCGAATCCGTGCCTTCTACATCCAACTTCACCTCCGACACGTCTACCAATCCACCGTTCCCCTCCACAACTACCCCTCCTCTTCCCTCCTCCTCCTCCTCCTC
>JAGFMK010000483.1:0-21385 GCA_021030975.1 Lichenothelia convexa | reverse complement strand
CCTAGGGCTAAGGTCTCGCAGGAGCTTCGACCTACTTAAGGGGGACCTACTGTCACGATCCTAATCTAAGACTAAGGATTTGGAGTTATATTAGACCTTTCGGAGTTATATTAGTCCCTAGCCATATCAGAGTTTTCACTCTACTTTGTATATTCTAGCTTTCTCTTTCTACGCTTCGTCTTGTTATTATCCCTAGGGTTAGTTCTAGGTCAATCAATCGAGTTACTACCTTACTACTAGGTCTAGAGGACCTAGTCTAGGTATCATTAATGCCTTGCCGCTGGCCCTAGGGGTCGATCCCTTACAGTAATATTATTAAGGGTATAATCTATCTACTAAAGATTATAGGCGCACGGCGCCTTAGACCGGAAAGTAAATAGTATAGAATGCGAAAGGGCGTTATAAAACGCTAAGCCACCGCGTTAAATTATTCTTCTTTACTAAGCGTTATATTATATAAAGTCGGCTTAGTTTAGACTCACTAATCTTTTAGTTTTAACTAACCTTATAATTCTATAAATAACTAATTTTAGCTGTAACCTAAGCTATAACGCGATTCTTAGCTATATATAGGTAGAAAAGAAGCTAAAGAGGTTATTAGAACTCTAAAGAACCGTAGAAGAGAGGGGTTTATAAAGATATTATAGAGGGAGGGCGTGAAGATTCACTTTAAGTGAAATATATTAGAAGTAAAACTAAGGCGATGATATAAGCTCTACTTTCTTTATCCCGCCGTAGTATACTTCTAGTTGGTGAATTATACTATAACGAGATCTATATTCTATACAGGAGTATAATAAGAGGGAGGTTAAATTTTATTATTTATAATACTAACTAGTAGACTAGTGGTTAATAATAAACTAAAATCACCGCTGTGTATATAGGATAGTTAGGCGTATAACTATGCTATAATAGCCGGCTAAAAGTATAGTAGGTAAATCAATTGTTGTAACCTTTATATATTACGACGGTAATAAGGAGGGATAGTAGATGATAATTTAGCGGAATATAGTAGAGATAGAAGTTATAGGTAGGCGTATCTCGCCTTGTTGGTAGTATAGCAACTAAGTAGCGCGTAAAGCTCAATCTATAATAGAGGTATTATAAGCTTATATCTCTTAATTCTGTACTCAAACTATTAGCAGTAGACCTACAAACCTATCCTAATAGAAATTGATTGTATTAAAGTCCCTAATCCTAAGCCTATAATAGATATACTATAAGAGACATAGAAGTAGTCGAAGAACAACCCGGTTAACCTATAGGCTAGCATAAGAACTTGACTAATAATCTTCTCTTTATATACCTAGAACTATAACTATCTAATAAACACATAATAAAGTTTACTAGCTCTATAGTAGTTAATAAGCCTAATAAAAAGCGACTACTAAGTAGATCGAGATCTCTTCTAACCTATATATACTTACTATAGTAGAAACGGCGAGGTAATACTATAAGAGCGGGGGGTAAAACGGTACACTATTAATAGTGATAGATAGAGAGGACCAGTCAAGAGATATAAGCCCTTAACTCATCTCCTAACAGGCAATATCCTTCCCTACTAAAATTAATTACCTTGTATATAATCAGTCTCGGTCTAGAGGAAATTGGCCTTTTCTATACATAGCTTATATACCTCTATAGAGAGTTTAGGAGGGGCTTTCCTATATCTTAGCCTAACTTCGCGCTATATACCAATATTAGCCTACACTTTAGCTAGAAGAGAGGAGTCCATAGAGGCTAACGCCTAATTAGTCGACGGGTTTTTAGTCTACTACTCCAGCGTGTTGGTATTTATTGCACCAAGCGGGTCCCTTATAGAGTTTAGCTAAGTAGATACATGCGAAGCTGGTATAGTTACTTGTCTATTAATATTAGAGTAAGTGGTATTACTCCTAAGCTTTAATACCGGAGGAGGCCTATAGACTAATTAGTAAGGAACAGGTTGTCTAGGTAGGAAAATATTAAATAGCTGCGGCGAGTCTAAAGGCAGAGCTAAGACTTCCTCTTTACTTATATAAAGGAGGTATATACTAGGATAAACCTATAACTAGCTACTATTTCTGACTGCCAGTAGGAGAGTGCTTATATAACCTAGGAATCTGTACAGCTAATCCTAATATAATAGCTTAATAGCTTAGATAAAGAAGTTATATAAAGCTATCTTCTAAGCAATAATATTATAGCTTAAGGACAGTGTCAGCAAATACTAAGCTTTCCTAAGGATAGTAATATATACTATAAGGTGTTTATCTACTTAGAGGTTATAACACCCTAGCAGAGCTGAATAGTTAATAGTGAGGCGATTGTTTTATATAGGATAAGGAATATTACGTCCGCCCTAAAGGTTTTAGCTAATTCTCTATATAGTACTCCTTTCTATAAGGCGTGAAGGTACACTATTTTCCGCGTAGCTAAAGCTAGGGGATTGCCTCGCTAACTTAGGTTGTTCTCGTAGTTATACTCGGCTAAGGTATAATATAGCTAGTAGTTAGCTTAGTTCTTCTTACTAGCTCCGCTGAGGGGGGTCTTAGTGAGCCTCTTCTTTCACTTGCTCTTATAGACTAAGTAATATTAATAGGTATAGGAGAATTGTAGTAATATAGCCCTTTACTAGAATATAGTGAAGTAGTTGTGCACTTCTAGGGTCTTATACTAAACTATAAGATTTTACATCTAATTAAGTGCCTTATTAAAGGTAGCTACTAATAGGTCTGCTAATATAGCCTACACGCTATCCTAGTGCTAAATAAGGGCTGTCCTACTTATCAATGAATGTAATATATTATTATATATTTAGGTAAGCTTACAGAATGTAGTAAAGATATACCTAGGACTAATAAGGCTAGAAATAGCTTCCATCACGCTGGCCGCGTCCTCCGTAGTAATATTCTTCTTATTACACTATTTATATATAAATTGCTATATATTAGTATTCTAAGGCGGGCCAGCCTACTAGACGAACTCAACCGATGTACTAGGGCTAGGCGACGGGCTTATAACATTGAGCCTCGACTTCTTAGGACAAATTGCCATTAGTTGACCCTTTGCCGCTCTCTTCTTCTATAGCGGCTATATAGGCAGAGCCTTAAGCTAGAACGAAGGTTATTTAATCATATCTATAGAGATATAATTCTCCACTAACTAAACGATCTCCTATAGGTAGTAATATTAAAGCTCCCCTATAGTTTCTTCTAGCTTACAGTCTAGTTACTCTAGGAGCTTACTTTCTACTTACTAAATAGACTATATACTATAGTTATTGCTGTGCTTATTAACTACGCTATTAGGTTCTAACTATACCTGTAGTTAGCAAGACGCTAAGTAGCTCTTTATAAATAATCACGTTACTTACCTGGAAGACCCTATATAAACCTAACTCGGAAATCTTGAAGTTATTACACTGTAGGGCTAGTATAATAGTATTATAAAACTTATTTAAGAGCCAATCTAAGCTAGTCCCGTAGGCGATGAGGCGAGACCTTTCAATGTTAACAATGAACGGTATCCAGTGGGATCTGCCTATATTATATATAAGGACGATAAATCTTGACTCCGCAGTGAGCCGCACTCTATTACTAATAGTCTATATAGATAGATCTTCTAGATCGAGCCCTATACTATTAATAATACTAATAGAACTCCTACCTAAGGCCTTCACTAGAAGCGCCGTCTCTAAATTATTAAGCTAAATACCGTCGACGCGCGTAGGATGAAATCTCTCTAAGTATAGATTCAATACATTTTTATTATCGATAACTAATAGGTAGAAATATCTGCGTAATAGTTTGATAAGCTCTAACACGTGCTTCTTTAACGCTAAGAATTCTACTACCTGTCTAATATTTAAGGCTTCCTAGGTACAATCTTTACTGTTTCTATACTTATATACTAGGGTTTAAGGTGGGGTAATCGGAACTTGTTTTAAATTATTAGTATCCTGTTATTATCCTGCTGCAGTAACGCTATTAGTAGCTTTATCCGACTTTAGCTTTAGGGTCGGGGTTCAACTATTTGACTGCTAGTTACTCTAAAAGTGGTCGCTGTTCCAGCAAATCACCACTAGGTATATCTTTCCTACCTATTGAAGTTATTTCTACAGGCAGTATAATATAGGTTTAGGTTAGAGGTATTTTAGAGCTATTAATATTAGCTAACTTGAGTTCTCTATTCTTAGTTATTATATCAACTATAATAGAGTCTTTTACCTTTTCTAACGATAGTACGGGGCCGTCTTCATTACCGGCTCTACTAGGCATTTTTAGATCAACTAACTTTTCCTAGCCAGACGTGATATAAGTCTAGATTTCCACTTTGTTACCTTATGGAGAAAGGACACTAGGATCTATAGTAGTGGAACTATTATAGTTAAGGGTAATACTTAATAGTAGGGCCTCTGTTATATCGTTACTAGGTCCTATAAGATTCGTCTCTTGCTCTATAGTAGAATTATAATTTATATTACTAGTTAATACTTCCAGCCCTAGTGGCGCCACCTTAGGGTCTTCCTTAGTGGTGCTGGGCTGGTTTTATTTAGCGGCTTCTAAATTTATAGAGGAAGACTTCATATTAGGCTTCCTAGCAATAGGCTGGTTTTATTTAGCGGCTTCCAAATCCGTAGAGGAAGACTTTACATTAGGCTTTAAGGTAGGTAGCTTAGATTACTCTTCCTTCTTACTATTTCCAATAGGTAGAATATACTCTAGGTCAACCTATGTTAAAGAAGTAGGACCTACTTTATTTTACTTAGGTATTATTACTAGGAATGGCTTCTTCTCTATATAGTTTCTAAACTACTTATTATCTATTAATATAGGAGGACGCTTCTCTGTATTCTTAGGATTTAGCCTAGCTTCTAGTTTCTTCTTATCCCCACCCTTATAGGTATAACTATTATCGCTTAACTCTTTGTCACCTAAAGTTTTAGACTCTTCTTCCTCCGACGATAGTAGTAAGCTTTATTTACTTAGATATTAGGGAACGTTCTAATCAACAGGCTTCTTTTAAGCTTAGGGTTTTAGTTAGAGGGGGGACTTTAGCACGGGCTTTTAGCGCGCTAATTCCTAGTTAAGCTCGGTCGAGTAATATTTAATAGTAGTTAGGACCTTCTAGATGTGACGGCTGGTAGTAGAGAGTTTAGCCAGTTCTAGCTTGCTGTTCCTTAATAGAAGTTTATATTCTTATAGTAGCTAGATATTAGTTAGTGCGTATAACTATAGCATCTAGTTACAATTAAAGACGTACTACTAAGTATTAAAAAGATTACTAGATTCTTAGTAAAAACACCTTTACCACAGAAGCTTACTATATAGACTTCCTTAATAGAGTCATACTTTGCCAGGTAAAGGGCTACCGATTACTCTATCACGGTTAGTGTTTTAGTATATATAGATAGGGCTAAGCACCTACTATCGCTTAGAGTTAATATCTAGTAATAGTTGTAGGTACTCAATGCCCTCACCTCACTTAAGCCCTACACTAAAACTTTACACTAAGGAATAAGCCGTCTAAGGGGAGTATAGTACTTTAAGTAGGGTAGAAAGGACTATCAAGGTTAGTGTTGGTGGTTGTTATATAATAGGATAAGAGGTGGCCGTGAAAGACAGAACTGACTAGAGATATAATAGTAAGGAATATACAGTCAGCTATAAGAAGTAATCTAAAGTTACTAAGCACTATATAATAATAGAGGTACTGTTATAGAAAGATTAGCTAACGTGTTAACTGATAAGCCGTCGAGGCAAGTGAGCTTACCTTTGCACCTTTAGGACTATCACTGCTAAAAGACTATAAATATAACTGAGGTTACACCCTATCAAATAGCCCTACTATATCTAGCACTAAATATAGCTGATAAGAGATAGTAGATAACTGACTAATAAATAAAAGATACTAATATTAGATTTAGATTAAAGGAAGTATAGAAAGTGTAGGTAGAGCTAGTAGGGTAGTACTGTGCTAGAACTTATCGATAGTGATCTAAAGAAGAAGAAGATATTAATACCGTGGTAGTTGTTGAGGGTAGAGGATAATAAGGTACTTAACTATAAGAATAAGAGGAGGTTAAATAGAGGTAATAACGTACAACGTGATATGCCGGTTATATACTACAGCATTTAGTTACACACCTTACTTAAGTTACTAAAAGTAGGTTAGCAGGTGATAACTTTAAAAGTTATCTCCCTAGCGTAAGGCTAATCCTAATTGGGAAGTCACATGTGACTATCAAGTATATATAGTTATATCGCTTTCTTTTCCTTAGCTAGTAGGCTAAGTATTAGCAACCGATATAAGTATATAAGTGCTGCACTGCGTGCCGCATCTTAAAACATAGCTAATATAATAGATAATCGGTAGATATATTCTAAGAGCAGGTTATATAGAGAAGTAGTGCCGTGCAAGAGGTGATTAGGATTAGCAAGTGTACACTATAGCAGATATTAGTCTAGTATATCTTCTATTAGTAAGTAATAGTACTAATAAGCCCATCCACGTTGGCGGAGACTAATACTTATTAAGTGGCTGGTAGCTCCAACGCTAATACTATAAGACCGGGTACTAGTGTAACGGTCGTTATATTATTCGTGAAAACTGCCCTACTAGAAGTATAATAAGCGACATCTCCATCAGAAAATTAACTAATAGCCAAACTCAACTCTACTCCAGCGAGCAAATATTCAGTTAATAGTTAGTTTTTAACACAACTATATATAACTAAGCTCTATAAACAGAGGCTGATTAAAAGGGCGCTAGTTCAAGCACGAAAGATATCCTTGCAGCCTACTAGTCTATACTTACGTTCTATCTAGTCAGTCTATATAAAGATAGGTATCCTAGTTATAGAAGGCCTAACTAGCGTTGTGATGATAGTAGTAAGAAACACAATTATTTGGAACTGCTCTATAGCTACTAAGTAAAGTAGTAATAATAAATCCACTCAGCTATAAACGGTTTGCTATATAGTAGGTAATAACTACTACTTTAATATATCTTAGTATTAAAGTTGGCGTTAGCACAGCAATTAGGTTTAAGATCCTATACTTATATATAATACCCTCTAGAGCTGTCTAGATAGAATAGTAAGCCGCCCCTATAGTGAGTAAAGAGGTAGGCAAAAGTTAGTAGCCTTTTATAGATGATAGAGTAGTAGAAGTCTTTAATAAGGCTATTTATTAGGCGAATATTAATGTACTTATTCCCTTTACCTATAATAAGGTGATAGTACTACTATAAGAAGCCCGTGCCTGGTGAAAATATTATGCTAAGCGGTGCGAAGTGCCTTAGTTGACGTCCAAGTAATTAGTGACGCTTCTATCAGATTATTATCTAGCTATTAGCCTCTTCTTCTATCTCTCTTAAATAACTTTTCTATTTCTTTTAATATAGACGTATCTAGAGTGATTTCTTATAGTTTATTAGGCTAGGATTTAGTCTTATCTAGGGTAGAAAGCCCTATTTACTATAAGAGCCTAGTAGACTTGCTGAATCGAAGTTCAGAAGATTGTAAGACTTTAAAGTTGATACCCTCTAGAATTTAGTCGACGGCTAAGTAGATCCTTTCAAAGTGCTTCGGCATCTATACGGCATAGACGTTCTTTATAAATTTATATACTATCTATTTATCCTTACTATTAAGTATAGTAAAGTCAAATCTGTGAATTGGGTAATAATAAAACTTGGTGTCGTCACTATTAAGCTCAGTATAGTACCTATATATCCTAACTAAGGTGTGATTATACGAGACTGAAAATACAAGAACCTCTTAGTATAGCTCCTTTTTACGCTTTATAAGCTAGAAGAGCTTAATTATGCCTCTAACTATAAGTATTATACTATAAGCGTTTTGCTAATCCGCAATCTTGAGCGCTGCTATACCACACTTGACTTTGTAGGTTAAGAACAGAAAGTATATATAGAACGTTCCTAGAAAGAATAACATCTTAAAGAGATTATTAATAAATAGCTTAAGCTTTTTAAGCTAAGTAGTAGTGAACGCCTCTTACTTAAAGCTAATAGTGTAGTCTAGCTGTGGGTAAGGCTTTATAACCGGAATCGAGTTGTCCTACCTCTTATTAACGCTCTTAGTAAGAATATTAAGTATTTTAGTACTATATATAGCTAAAGTTTCTACTAAGGGGATAATTAGTTGAGTAATATCTTGTATAACCCTGGCTTTATTCCGATCCTGAATCTTCTAGCAGGCACGCCTAAATAGATTGTTATAAAACAACGAATTTACTCTATATTAAGAAGATTAAGATAGAGGAATCTGCTTTTGTCCGTTATACTAAGGTCAGATTCCTTTATATAACTACCTTTATTAGAGAGAAAAACTAGATACTACTTATCTTTATATGGAGTGCTCTTTGCCTCTCTTAGCCGCTTATCGCTAGGAGTAGTACTACTTAGTATAGTACTGTCTAACTAGGATCTTACACAACAAAGTGAGATATCTAATTTCTTCCTTATTAGTAAATAACTTATATCCTCGTGCAGTTTTATATACCTTTTATACTAGCTATCCTACTCTAAGTCTTTCCTAGTTTAGCTATCTTAATAGAAAAACTCTGCTAGCTATATATATTACTTAATCTAGTAGGTAACTGTGTTTAATATAGTGGAATTAGCGGACTTATCTTACGTTGCAATAGTGGTAGTAGTTTTTCGCAGTTGTTTTAGAGGATACTCGACCAGGGCGCAGGAGACTTTATCGTTTTCCTTAGGCTATTTCCTCTTACAGCTGGTACTTTAAAAGAGGGATTATAGGTTCTATAATAGAATAACTTAATAAGCTAAGCATCTATAGCAGGAAATAGATAGAGATACCTCTTTAATTATAGGACTACGATAGATCTATATATTTATATTACTAGAGAGAGTTCCAGCTCTAAGATACAGTTATATAATAGTCTCCTTAAGACGATATCTCTATAGTTTACGTTTCCTAATACCTATAAATAGCGTTTATATTAGCTATAAGCCAATGTGCAGGCTCTTAGCGCCTTCGGCTACTCACCACGATTTCCCTCTAGTAGATAGCTTAAGACTGGTTCTCTTTACGCTGAGTGTTTCTAGTCCTTAGTATAAGTTAGCGGTTTACTATATTAAAGAAGTAGAGAGTGTAGGTTATAAGGTACTAGTTAGAAGGTATAAAGACGGCTATACTAGAACGGGCCCTGGAGGCTTGGCAAGCTCAACAGTGGTAAGCGGGCGCTTACCTAAATCTTAGGCACCCGTGTCACCCCGCATTTTATAGGCCACTTTGGCTTTTATAAGCATGGTTAATTCACGGTCCCTTCCTATAAACTTAATTACTAGTTATATATAATCTATCTTGTATTGACGAGGCGTACTTACTTAGACGGCAGGAAATAAGGAGTGCTTCTATCTATAATACTTTAGGTAATACTAGCCTATTAAATATAAACTATAGCGCGGATGTAATAGTAAGCTGGAGTAGTTACAGTAATTTTATAGCCTTATATAGTCTAAAGCGGGACCTTACTCCTAGTATCTAAACTCGCCCTTACTATAACTCGTAGCCGCCCTTACTAGCTTCCCTGCTAGCAAGCCAGCTATAACCCGCTTCACCCCTGCTTCACTACTCCTCTACGCTACGCTACTATAATACGCCCTACTCGGTTATTAGAAGCTGCTTCGCTCTATTCTAAAGACGCATGCGCTATTATAACCTTCTCTATCTCTCATCCTAGCTACTTTATATACTATCCGTCTAACTGGTAATAATTACTAGAGTAATGGGTTTTGACAGAGTTCTTTTGTTGCTACTTAATAGGTTCTATAATCATCAGCAGGCTCTATAAATCCTTATTTGCTAAAAATACTAAATATTAGCTGATGAACACCCACAGCTAATATAGTACTTTTATTTTTATATTAAAGGGATTACATTAGAATTTCTATAAACTTATATATAAGGGTCTACAATATTTATACATATATATTAAAGCATTATAGATAATAGTAGGTTTCAACGCGGTTATAGACAACGACTATAGAGAACATGCTTAATTGCTAATAAACGAGTGTTATCTACCTAGCCCACTACATTCTCACAAGTAGCTTAGAAGTATAGAATATAATACTGATATGCCCATACTTTATTGATACTAAGGCTAATAACGGCCGAAATATAGAATAGGTAGGCCTATAAACAGTACTATACTGGCTTACCACAGTTTGGTTTCTAGATATATAAGGTTAAACTAGTACTTCGACCTATTTAGATTTATATCTATAAGCAAGATCGCAAAATAGAATCATTATTAGATTGAACAGATTATATACGTTAATCGGCTTAGGCCTAGAATACGCTTCTAAAGCTTACTTTATCTGGTGTTTATTATAGGTATCGATATCTCGCACGAAGAATTAAGCCCCTATTTTTAAGTCTTAAGTTAAGAATCTCTATAAGCTCTTTATTATTGAAATCCTTAAGGTGAAAGGCATTACTTAATAGGAATCGTCTTACAAGGCCCAGGTTCGAGTTATCTAATATCTCTACCATCTAATCTCTATAGCCTAACAGGAGCATATATTAATCATCGCCTAGTATATTTTAGACTTCGACAATAATCGTGTCTATTATAGCAGTTTTATAGAGGTCTGCGGTGTCCCTTCCCTTTACTACGCCGGATAAAGTATATACACTTTATCTATAATAAGCACCTTACCTTCTATTACCCTTAAGACCTTCTTTACTTTCTTTTTCAATTCACCTAGAACAATTCTAATATAATCTACTAAATTAGTAGTAGAGAATAAAAGAAAGCTCTTAAAGAAGAAGAAGTAGAAGAGGAATAGAAGGAGGTGGTGGAGGATAAAAAGACGGTGGGAAGGCATAGAGAATAGGAAGAAACGGAGACTCTATATATAATTATAATCTGATAAAGCGATAAAAGATATTTCTTGCAACGGAAAAGGGAGTCTATTTACAAGATAGGAATCAACTTTATAGGTCTATTTAGGTATATTATTAATTATAGGATTAGACGAGAGTGAAATAAATCTTTAATTTAACTTATAAATAGCGTCTATTGCTTTAAGTATAAGTATAGTATCTTCGAATCTTCCGGTAGCCTATGAAATATCCTTCTCTGAACCTATATAACGAGTTACAGCTTAGGATCTAGTCTAGATTCCTAACTTTTAATCCACGAAAGGGCCGGAATCTAGACTAGTGCGCAGGCGTATTTAAATCATACACTACTAGAATATATTAAATATAGGTTGAGAGAGTCGCTCTAACTAAGCCGATAATTAAACCTGACTCCTATACCCACTCTAGGCACTAATTATAGATTATTCTATTATAAGATGAAGGTAAAAATAAGAGCAACTGACCGGCTATGAAATATTTACTCACTAGTGCAGCCCTGTCTACTAAATATATTAGTTGTCCATATTGCGTCTACTATATATCTTAACCAACCTTTATTACTTTGCTAGCCATTTTAAATAGAGACTTAGATTAGATACTATAAATGCTATAGCAAAAAGACCTTCCTACTAAACTAAAGGCGATTCCTTAAATAGTCTTTCTATAGCTCTCTACCTCCACTCTAGTGCTCGAGATATAAATACCTATAGGAAGATTACTGACTAAATAGAAAAGGACTGGATTTCCACTATAAGTATCTACCTTCTAGCTCTAAGATTAGTTCTCAGCTTAAATAGTATAGAAGGAATAGGAAGGCGCTTAAAAGCCGTTTAAGGAGGAAAAAGGCTAGTAAAAGAGCAAAGATAGCTTGTATTCCCTATAGAATATAGTATACTGCTTATAGTAATTATATTATCTGCTAAGAACTACTTTTTAGATAATTATAACTCGATTTTACTAGATAATAAGCGGCTATACCAAGCATGTATTAAATATAAATATCAGCACCTCTGTTCTAACTCTATCTTATAGCTACTATAGGCGATGGCTCGTAAGCTAAACTATTAATAGAAGTCTTCTTGTTTTATAGCTTCACTCTTAGGTTGATGCTAGGTTTCCTAATTATAGTGCTTAGACAATTTCTTTAATATAGTAAAAAGAGCTTATATCTATATAAAGTATAAAGTCCTCATATACCTAAAAGTAGACTATAGCTCTTATTAATGCTTTCCTCGGTCTAATTAACATTAGCTCCTTAGGTTAGGTGTCTCTAGATTAACGTCTTTACTGCTATTTATACAGCTTTTATAGTCTTCTTTTCCTTCTTCTTATCTTTTATACCTATTATAGTATAGTATATACTGTATATAGGGTGGCTCTAGTTCTTAGAGTTATATTCTACACCGTTTAGGCTTGTAGAAACTATACTAGGCCTAAGCTTAACTAAGATAATATAATAGAGCGTACGTAGATAAGGAGATCAAATAGCAAACCTACGATAGACTCTTTATTTTTCCGTTCTCTATAGTAAGTGTACTTGAACTATACCTAAATTAAAAGCTATATATCTCTTAAATTACGACGTTCTTTACACTGTATATTAAGATACTTTTATATAAATTACACGGAATTAATTTATAGAGGACTGAAGATAATATTTGAAATTTTAGGTGCATAAAATAAATCTATACGCCTTTAATCTCTATCCTAATTAACTATTAACTTTTACTTAGGTTAAAGGTAAAGCGACCGTTGTAGACTTCTATAATAGATTCTAGATATAAAGGAGCTATATAATAAACTGCTCTTATACCTGAATCTAAGGGTCTACTACTCCTTCTATGGTGGAGAAATGATAATAGTAGCTCTCTACTACAGCGTGCTACTCTTTAGAGAGGTTTAAACTATATATCCTTTATAGCGCTAATAGAATTACAGCTCGCTATACTATTACCTATATAATAAGAAGAATACTATTAAAGCTAATAACTATATAGAAATTATTAGAAGAAAGGTACATGTTAATAGCGGTCACTAGTATATCTAGCGCAGCAGAACGGGGGCCTCCTAATAGGACCTAACATGCCTAGTTATTCATACGCCTCTATAAATCCAGGTTATTAAGTTATAGTTAGGAGCTAAGTACTACAGATGTAACTTTTTTAGAGCTAGGGAAGAGCTTATTAAATAAGTAGAACATAGCGCCGCTAAATATTATTAGAGTCGAAAAGATGCGAACTAAGTATATACAACTTATATAGATATAAAGGGCACTTTTATATATAGATCTAACGGAAAGAGGGGAGGTGTATAGCGGGGAAGTGATACTAATGCTACCTACTGGGGCGCTATCGTGCATTGCATATAACCGCTCTATTAAGTATATACTTTAGAGTTTAGAGGTCCGGCCGCTATATTATATAGTATTAAGGAATATAATTGTGGTAGGCACTATAAGGCGCTTATTAAACTTGTTGAGCTTTGTCACTACCAAGTGACTATTTACGGGATATAGCTGAAATAAGATACTCGAGGAATGAAGATTGTACCAACCTTCATATCTGATAGGAGTTTTAGTAACGCACTTCTATATTCTACAGCTGCTAAAGCTATTAAGACTTACTCTAATTCTATATAAAGTATAGTGTTCTCCCGCTATAATTCTTAGTTACACTCTAATATAGTAGGTAGTTAACTTTCGAGGTTCTTAATATACTCCTTAGTCCTTTGTCTAATAATACGCTAGGCTTCTCGATTATTTACTCTTTTTCTCTCGAGCTACGCCACTAATAAAGCGTTTACGCTTCTTGATCTTTAATATACTATAATCACGCTTAGAATTAAGCCGTCTATTATAAAAAACTCGAAGGGAGTGGGGATATATAATACTATTATATGAGAAAGAGCACAAGCATATAGATTGCTTAGCTAAAATACTATACTAATATATGCATTTCTAGATAGAAGGATCCACGGCTGGCGTTGCCAGCTCTAGAAAATAGTATAAACGCGACTAGGGTTATACGTCCTTAGTTTTATTATAAGGGACGGGATCGAGGCTAGCCACTACCCTTATAAAAGAGGCAATGAACTCTATATAGACCCGCGCTCTATTAGTATGGTTGCCTACACTCCTTCGAAATTGGAAGATATATATAGATACTATTAGCTAATAATTAACTGGCTCTAGCTCTATAAGCATGTATAACGCCTACAACTTCTAATCTATTATTTTAGATAGCTTATATAGCACTAAAAGTACTATATTATTCTTAGTTATAGGCTAAACCTCACTAGTATTTAGTATATAAGCTTAAACTACTACAAGCGTTGGCTAGATAATAAGATATATACTATATATAAGAGCCTATAGTATTAGTCTGTAAACTATAGTATACTTAAAGTAAATAAAGCAATTTATGTACGAGCGCTAGGCTATCTATAAGTTAGAGCAATAGGAAGATTCAAATTATAAGTCCGCTTAGGTGCCACTTACTCTGAGGAGTTATGGCGAATTACTAAGATAGGTAAAGGATGGTCCAAGATATACTACGGTTGGTGTAGCGGTATTTAAGAATTCAAAGGCTAAAGGACGCTTTAATAAGATATGTTGATAATACGCACTCTAGCGTAGCGTAAACGTCAGTATCTTAGGAGCCTATTTAAATCTTAACCCAACAGCAATATCCTCTATATACTAGTATAAGGGATACTAGTAGATTAAGGGCTAGTTTTCGCTCCTGCTCAACGCTAATATTACTTTCACCTTAGTGTTCCCTTTACACCCATATCTGTTACCTACCTAGTTAAGCACCTATCTTACGCCAGCATCTTCTATATAGCATTATCCTCTTCTAACCCCTTAAGTACTTTATCATCTATCCTAAAGAAAAACTTGTTAATAGCTTAGAAGGTTAATTTTGCTATGTTCTTAGTTTGCACTTCGTACTTATAACGCGCATAATCGGTGAAGGCAGTACTTCTCTCCCCGCTATTATAACTATATAGGTCCTAGTACTAAAGCAAATAGCACGAGCTATATTTACTGAGTTTATAGATAATAAGGCGGGTTAGCCGTCTAGAGCTTTAAATATTATAGCGAGCCAGCTTATATATATTTACTATTCTAGGTAAGTATTAGGAATAAGCTATAAATCTTAATAGCTAATAGCTATACTAGGTGTAAAGTTATTAAGCTTTAACGTTTTAGGAACTAAGTAGCAGTAAGCCGCTGAACGGCTCACCTTAAGACCGCAACTAGAAATAGCTTCAGTTTAGCTAGGCTAGGGCTAGCCCTATAACTGTCAAAGTAATATATAATATTATCTCAGTCTAGAGCTATAGCTAGTATTTAGATTAGCTAATCAGTCAATGATCTAAGATATTCTAGAGCTCTCCAAGAGTCTTCTTTCTATATATAAGAAAGACCTTAAATTAGTAGGTACTTGTACAATATAATATATCAATCTAACTTCTACTAATTCTATAGCTTAAGTATATAGAGTCTATATAAGAGAGGGAGCAAATAGGATAGCGACTATAAACATCCTATTAATCTACGCTCTACCGATATAGCGGCCAATATACTACTACCGCCACTCGTATTACGCCAACGCTCTATTATAATATCTTTAGTCAAATTATTAGAAGAAGAGTAGCATCTTGAAAAGATGCACTTAGATAACATTAAAGACATTCTTATAGAGTTATACAGCTTCCTTAATATATTAAAATATAAAAGCTATATAGATAGAAGTATCCTAGAGGATAAAAAGTCTATAGATTAAATCTATAGACCGCTTTTTAATAAGATTAAAACTCTAAAAAAGGTATATCTACTAAAGAGATGAAATAATTTGCGCTAATCTTATACAGAACTATTTATAATTATCTTATATAATTATCCATATCTTAAGCACACCTCTAGAGCTAAACCTCTTAAATATAGACCTAATTCTACTAAGAATTATCGATAGAGACCCTAAGCTAAACTCGGAGAAATATTTAGTACTAGGTCAAGTGATATATATAAGGAAAAAGATCTAAATTAAATGCTAGTCAGATATTGTAGTCTTCTAGTCTCTTTAATATAGTTCGAGTAGATCTACGTGATTAATAGGCATTTTAGTTCAAATATTAATTAATTATTATAGCTAGTCTTGTTCTCTAGAGCCGAATCCGCCATCTTAAAACCTAGGATATTATTATAGATTATACTATCCCTAATCTACTAAAATATATGTATCGATATAGTCAGGACTTGGCTGTTACTCTGGCTAGCTCTGTTCTCTAAAACAAAATCTGCCGTCTTTAAAGCTAGGATGTTATTATAGACTATACTATCCCTAATCTACTAAAATATATATATAAATATAGCTAGGACTTAGCTATTACTATTACTGTAACTACTTTTATGCTCTAAAAGCGAACGCACTAAACTTATAGGGAGACTATTAGTAAAGATTGTACTATGCCCGATCTATGGAAAAGTGCACGTTGATTCTATTAAAGTTTAGCTATTACTATAGCTAGGCAAGTTCTCTAAAGTTACATACGTGGTCCTTAAGATAGTAATACCTAGGATTAGGTACTTGATTTTTATTGTCGTATCTAGATCTAGATCTATTTAATATCTAAGTCTCTTCTACTAATACTGTCTATTATAACATAGTCAGTTTAAACTTTAAATTTAGATTAGTTACTCGCGATAATTACTAACCTTATTCAATTGCCTATAATTACTCTTTATTATGTTTACCTATTTACTAAAGGTTTTAATAATTTTTATTGTTGTAAGCTATAGTAAAAGTTATATCTCCTTCTAACGTGTAAGCTTTATATATAGGTAGCTGATTAATACTAGAAGAGCTTGCCTTAGGAATTATATTATTGACACTTAATTAACTAGTAACTAGATCTAGTAGCGATAGTCTTAACAAGGAAAGCAGGTCTTTAGACTAGTAAGATTGTTTAAGGACGTCTTTCAGATCCTAGTCTTTGAGATCAAACCGATCTAACGTTTGCCCGTCCGCTTTAAACAGGTGCTTTACAAGAATATTAACAGTATAGATTATAGTATTTAGCTATTACCTCTGTATCTCTAGTACTATAAACTGTTCTTTAAATTCTTCCTTATTTAGCTAACTTGTCGATAATATTAGCGCTAGTATGCTATATCTATAAGTTAATATCAATCTATACAATCTATAGCCTTCGTTCTTAAGTTGTTTAACCTTATAGAATTAGGATTTGTACGCCTTATAAATAGGGCTAAAACTAGGGTGGGTTTGTTATAATAATAGTTGGATACGTTTTGACTTCTCTCTAAATTACGGATTACCTCTTTTTGGCTTCTCTATTAGCTTATACCTAACTAGGTATAAGCTAGATATTTATCTATAAAGTTCCACAAGATGGTATCTCTTTAGCAGCTTAAAGTATATAATCTTACTAGATAACTATTCTATAAGCTTAAGCCTCCTAGGTAATATTAACCCTTTATAGTTAGTAAAGCTAGTAGAGCTACCAGGTTTTTAATATAACTCTATTAAATTTTGAAGTTTTATAAAGAAATTATTGGTTATGAAAACCTCTTTAAGTATAGCTATACGCTACTTAGCTCCTTAAAAACGCTAAGAGAGTAGTATAGAATTATTGCCTGTATCGTGGTTAGTGTTTCTAAGTAACTTCTAGCGTTTACTCAGTTGTATTAGGACAGGAATAGTATAGTGCAACTTATATTATTTACTTAGTTGTAGAGTGACAGGATAATCTTGCATATTACGTCGTGTTCCCTAGCTATTTAGAGTAGTAGTAGTTTTTGAGACGCCTATATATATTATATATCTTTTAGATCTATAAGTTAATCTAGTAGAATTTAATACTACTTCTATATAGGAGGTAGGGTTTGTGTGCTATTAGGCTGGTCTATTAGGGCGATTTCCTATAATAGTTAGTACAAGAAGGGTAGACGAAATTATAGTATATATATAATTAGAGTTTAAGTTTGAACAGATTATAGACTTCCACTCTAAGCCTTTTATATTAATGAATTTTGGGCCACCTAGATAGGCTTTAGATTTAGAACAGAAGATATAGCTGGTTTATAGGGAGCCGTTATTATAGTTTAAGGCCTCTATAATATTTTCGCCTATGCTAATACTAAAATGGTATACTCCGGGAAAGGTCACTACAGCTTAATACTACTACTACTAAATTAATAAGTATCTAATTCTAGCTTTCTCAAGCTCCTACCTTAATAGGAAATAATAATCGTATCTTATAAATTAACTATAAGAAAACTGCGTCTTATTTCTTGCTCTTATAAATTTCTTAAAATTAAGATTATCTTATTTTAGGACAAGGATCTAGAGCTTTAGCGCACTAATCACTAAGTAGTTAATAGAGCTTAGCTTACTATCTTTCTAATATGCTCTAAAAGGAGTATACTGACCTGTTAAAATGAAAGCCTCCGGATTATAGATGTCACAGTAGGTCTCTAATATTATTAAAAGTAGATTACCCTTAAGAGAAAAGAGGGGAGATTATTCGCTTAGTCCTAGATATCTTTATTCTTTAGGCTTATCTATATTGTAATTTATTATATAAGGTAGATAATTAAGTGCATCGCCTTGAGATAGTATAGCCTCTACTATAGTATTAAATGTGTCCTAGGCATGTAAGCTTAAATCTATACTTATTAGAAGATAAGGCTAAGAGACTAGGTGAGCTTAGAGATTGAAGGTACACTTAGGTAACTCCTTAATATTGAGAAGAGCGGGTTTATTAGGCTTTTACTTAATTTGAGGACGGTAGAAGAGAATTTCCAGAACCCCCTAAATATAGCCGCCTATTAATAAGGGCACATTTATAAGAAAGCCGCCTCTCTCCTAAGCTCCTTTTCTAATTACACGTAATATTAATTTCTAGAAGTCCTTCTAGTCCTCTTTACTCTTTAGCGTTAATAGCGGTACCTCTTATATCTATTTTCGTGGTTCTCTAGGTTTACTACAGGTTACTAAATTAAGAAGTAACTACTAACTAACACGTTGTGCCTTATTAAGATAGGCTCTAGTTTTAGCGCTAATCTATTAAATTCTCTCTAACGATCTCGTTATTATACTATTAGTATTCATTATTAAATTTAATAGAGATAGTAGAGTGTACTAGTTAACCATTAAGAAATAGTGAGGTTATCTTTATATAGGGCTATGCTGTGCTATATGCCGCGCTAGTCCTAATATTAGTTATTACATCGTGGTGCACAATATAATAACTAATATTAGGACTAGCGCGGCCAAAACTACAGGTAGTAGAGGTCTAAAGTATAGGGCTATAGTACTAGCGGATAACTGAGCGCCCTTAAGTAAATCGTTGCACACTCGCGTTAATATAACTAGTAGTTTAGATTTAGCTTTAATTTAGTTATAAAATACTTAGAAGGCTGCCTAGGATTTATATAGTGCTATATACAAAGTATAGGTGTATAGGACCTTATAAGTGTGTAACGATTTACTTAAGGGCGCTTGTAGTAGTATCCTTTCCTAAACATAAAAACCTTTAGTACTTGCCCGTATAATAGGGAGAGGACTATAGATTAACTATTAATCTAATTTAACCTTCTTCTATACTATCTTCTCTCTATCTCTATATACGCTCATATATATAATTTAAGGCTTAGATATAGCCCTTACTAATCTTACTACCGACCTCTATAAGTAGCTAGGATAGTAATAATAAGCTCTCCTCTTTCTAAATACGTGCTACTACTATAGTAGGTTAGTAGAGAGTAAAAAGATTGAGGGATAGTAAATAGGTGCCATGTGTCGCTTCAACTTATACCATATATATAAGTATTATAGTAAGTATTTTAAGTAAATAACTGACGCTATATATACTATTACTATACTAAGTTTGTAAGTGAAAGGACCTAACCTCGTTCGTTTTACTAGCGTTTATATTCTAAGGTGCTATAAGCCCTATTAGCCCCGAGAGAAGATTTTGAGAGCTAAGCACTAGACGACTCTAATAGAAAAATAATCCGCTATAATTAATATAGGAAGCTCTAGATATTCTACTTTTGCTGTTATAAAGATTTGGTCACCTAGGTGCACTTAGCGTCGCTTTATTTCAGGTCGCTTTACTTAGTATCGATTTTAAGGCTACAGCTCCTTATATAAGTATATAATTACTTATATATATATCTACCTTATAGTTATTCTCTATAGCCTATTTCGTCACCTTCTACTACTTTATCTTTTTATCTACCTTAATAGTAGTAACTCTTCAACGTCTTTTTCCTCTATCTATATTAATAACTCTATTCTTTTAGTAGCTTCTACTACTTCACCATTATTAACGGTAGCCCTCGTAAGCCGTTTCTAATTCCTTCTATAGTAATAACTACGAACTAATATAGAGTAGTAATCTAGGCTCTAAGACTTGGTTGGTCTTCTTTGGTAATTACTTCACTCTATTATATATAAGTCGCTCACCTTACATCACTAGGTAGTCGGATACTAATTAGCTACTATTATAGAAACCCTTCTTCAGTCTCTACTAACCTAGCCTTACTTTATATACCTAAGTACCACAGAGAATATTGCCTATATAGAGGTAGTGTTCCTAAGTTATAGCTTACCACTATTATTAAGGAAGATCGTCCATGCGTCAAGGCGAATCGGCGGATATAAGTACGGTATAATATCCTTCTTATACTAGGATATTAAAAGCGATAAGCTCTAGATCTACACTGTTAAGGCTAGTGGCTAGGTAGCCTAGTAACCTAGACTAGAATATAAAGTAGATATAGAGACTGTAGATTATCTATAGGTAATACCTAGCTAGATAGACAAGATAAAGTGTAGAGAGAGGAAGCTAGAATATACGAGTCGGAGGAAAAACCCCTTATAAGCTTCCGGCCCTCAGCCTAATAATAATCTAGACCCTAAACTCCTCGCCCTAATATCAGATCATAATAGTAGGTCTAAAGGCCAAAGCTCCTATAAGGCCTTAGAATTTTCACAATTTAGTTTAGACCTAGAGTTGAACTTAGAACCTCTTAGTTTTATAGCCTTAGGCTTAGGTTTAGTGGTAGTGGCTCAGCTATAGCTTAGGTACGGCTTGACTCTTTAATTTTATATAGGGAAAACTTGTAACAACCATAACTCGGCTGCACCTACTTAGAATCTTTTACGTCCTATATAAAGGTTATAGAGCTTAGAAAGCTCTATAAGTTTCATATAGAAAGTTAAGCTTTATATTGCATGGTTGCGACGTAGTGATTAGAAGTATGTTTTGCACGCAGTGGGCGCTCCGGGAATCCGCTGCACAGCAGCGCTGGCCGTGGGCTCTATAGGCATGGGTGGTTCCAATCTTTGAAAAATCATAACTCCTTGACGAGCGCTTAAACAGATTTATAATATATTGCAAAGTTGTAGAGCTTAACGAGCTCTACAAGTTTTGTATAGAAAGTAAAATAATAGG
>JAGFMK010000482.1:0-21428 GCA_021030975.1 Lichenothelia convexa | reverse complement strand
TTAAGAGGTTATACACATGTGGAAATTGTATTAGTATCTGAGATACCGGGAAACCTATGTTCGGCACCATCGTTTACAGTGGCTGTTAGACTAGGTAGTCAGAAGAAATACATCACTATTCAAGCACTTATTAATACTAGATATACTGGATACGCTTTCATTGATCCTATATGTGCGCACACACTTTAAACAATCTATACCCTATTCGTCCTCCCTATTCCCACACCCCGGAAGATCACTGGATTTGATAGACTCCCCGTACCCGACGTTACATACGCAATCTACCCCTAGATAACGATTCAGAACCACACGACGAATACCACCCTGATATTGATTACGAAGCTAGGAAGCCACCCTCTGATCCTCGGCCTCGTGTAGATAAAAGCACACGGCGTGCTTGTTGATCCTATTAGCGAAATAATATAATTTAGACTGGGATACTACAACTGTATAGACAACTTAACAACCTTTATATCCCTAATCCCCACAGATCTGCACACGGCCTAATAGACCGACCCTCCTATACACTCTAAAGAGACGTTGTATCGACTAGAGGCTGCTCGCAAACTTGCGGGCAGGCAAACAGGCCAATCAGCGTCGGCTAATTCAAGAAATAGTCCTGAGCCTGCTTCCTGCTCCACCAATCAGAGCCCACTGATCCGCCTATTACAGCACGTACCGCTAATTAAGCTTAACTTAACGACTATAGAACAGCCAACCGTAAACGAATTGGCTATTAAACCTATTAACATTGCGATAATTGGCGTATGGGGATTCAAGACAGCTAGTGGTATAGCTAGGAGCCAAATCTTCTCAATTAGTATGCGGGAGATCAATGAACAATTGGAACAAGAAAAGCAGTTGTTACCAAGAGAGCTTTCGGAATTTAGAGACGTATTTTCCAAGGAGGCTTCTAATACCCTACCCCCGTATAGAAAGATAGATCATCATATTGTTCTAGAAGGGGAATAGAAAGATTAAGGCTTCTACCCATTGTATAGCATGTCACAGCAAGAACTTATTAAAGTTAAGAAGTATTTAGAAAACAATTTGAATAAGGGCTTTATTACCGCCAGCTCGGCGCCTATAGCGTCTCCTATACTGTTTGTTAAGAAGGCTAACAGCCAGCTGCGCTTCTATATTAATTACTAGAAGCTGAATGCCATCACGAAGAAAGACAGATACCCCCTCCCATTAATCAATGAAACACTAGCCCAATTGTCCAAAGCGAAGATCTTTACCAAGCTAGATATAAGATAGGCCTTCCACCGAATTCATATGGCTACACCAGAAGACGAAGACCTAACAACGTTTCGAACTCGATTTAGATTGTATAAATACTTGGTGATGCTGTTCGGTCTAACTAACGGCCCGGCCACATATCAGCACTTTATAAACGACATCCTTTTTAACTACCTTAACGACTTCGCTACGGTATATATAGACGATATACTTATCTACTCAGAACGGCCCGAGGAATATAACGAGCACGTCAAGAAGGTGTTATAGCGCCTATAGGAAAATAGCCTACAAGTCGATCTAGACAAATATAAATTTAGGGTTACCAAAACCAGGTACCTAGGATTGATTATCACCACAAAAGGCATCCGTATAGACCCTGCAAAGATTACAACAATTGTTAATTGGGTAGTACCCTAGAACCTTAAACACGTTCGGGGATTTGTTAGATTCTGCAGCTTCTACCGACGATTTATTAAGAACTTCTCCCGTGTTGTAAAACCGTTGAACAACCTCACCTAGAAAGACAAACTGTTTGAATGGGACGCCGCTTACCAAGCCGCTTTTGATGAGTTAAAGAAACGTGTTACCGAGGCACCAGTACTAGCCCATTTTGATCCCAACAAGCGAAGCGTGCTGGAACTAGATGCCTCGGATTATATCACTGGCGGCATACTCTCCTAATACGACGATAACGGCGTCCTATACCCTGTAGCCTTCTTCTCGAAGCGGATGCTCCCGGCCAAGTGCAATTACGAAATCTATGACAAAGAACTTCTAGCTATAATCCGAGCGTTTGAAGAATAGCGCCCCGAACTCGAATCCACGGGGGTTCCTGTTAAAGTCCTCACTGACCACAAAAGCCTCAAGTACTTTATAACGATAAAGACTCTTTTCCGTCACCAGGCACGCTGGGCAGAATTTCTATCTTAATACAACTTCGTTATTGTATACCGCCCTAGTAGTTAAAACGGGAAGGCTAACGCACTTACCCGCCGAGTAGGAGACTATCCTAAGTATAATAATGACGAACGGCAACGCTTCTAGCGGCAAATAGTACTTAAACCAGCTAATCTCGATCTACTTATTTAAAAGGAACTGTAGCTTGCCGTGTTAGACGCTGCAGACGCGCCCGATCCCTAGGATGCTGTCGATCCCCCGCTTCCGTTGCTCTAGCAGATCATCTAAGCCTAAAAAGACGATCCGTTATGCTAAGAAATCCGAAAACAGCTAGAAGACGGCATCTACCAGTCAAGGAAGATTAGCCTATTAGAGTGCCGTGTTGAGAACAACGTCATATAGTATAGAGAGAGACACCTAATCCTAGAAAGCACTAGCCTCTATCTACGTATAATCTAGGACTATTATAAACAACCCGCTGCCGGGCACCCGGGAGTCGCCAAGACACTCGAATTGGCTAGCCGCCTTTTCTATTGGCCGCGGATAGATGTTAGTATCAAACGATTCGTCAGGAACTGCTATATATGCTAGTAAATTAAGCTATCCCGCTCCTAGTACCAGGGAGCACTTAAGCCGCTGCCGATACCTGAGCGCGCTTAGGCAGATCTATCACTAGATTTCGTCACGGGACTACCTGAAAGCCGGGGTAACAATGCTATATACGTCGTTATAGACCGTTTGACCAAGATAAGACACTATATCGCTTGTTTGACTGATTAAGAAGGCGGTACATCCGCTGAAGCACTGGTATATATACTAATCAATAACGTCTGGAAGATCCACGGCTTACCCTAATCAATAGTATCAGATCGAGGGCCATAATTTATCTCTCTTATTTAGAAAACGCTCTGCTGTATACTTAGAATAGACGCTCGCCTGTCAACAGCCTATTACCTAGAGATAGACGGCTAGACCGAGAACGCCAATGCGGGCATGGAACAATACCTTCGCACCTACGTCGCCTACTAGCAAGATAACTGGGCTAATTAGCTACCAATGGCCGAGTTTGCCGCCAATAACTCTAAATCGGCCAGCACGAGGACAACACCCTTCTTTACTAATTATAGGTACCACCCACGAATGAGCTTTGATCTTAGCGCCCAGAATCCTAACCAGACGGTATGGGAACGACTTAGTACTTAAAGAAGCCTAGTACTAGCGTAAAAGATGTCGTCTATTACTGAAGAAGTTAGACAGCAGATACTACTGGCCTAGAAACGCCAAGAACACTTTGCCGACCAACACCGCATACCAGCACCAGCCTACTAGGTGGGAGACCTAGTATAGTTATCGACTAAGAACGTCAAGACCCAGAGGCCTTCAAAGAAGCTAGATTATAAACAAGAAGGACCATTCCGCATCAGACGCCTCATTGGTACCAGCGATTATAAACTCGATCTACCAACTAGCATGCACATCGACAACCGATTTTATACTAGCCTACTAAGGCCGGCGGCAGACGACCCGATCCCCGGGCAGATCCCCGTTCCCGCCCCACTAATTATTGTTGATAATAAGTCTGAATAGGAGGTTAATAATATTATCAACAGCCGTATTAGCCACAGAAAGCTCTAATACCGCGCCAGTTGGGTAGATCACCCACCCGATCCCATATGGTATCCAGCGGCAAACTTCATAAACGCCTAAGACATCCTTAACGAATTCCACCAACGATACCCTAAGAAGGCAAGCCTGACGTCGAAACAAGCTTCATAGACGAAGCTTAATAGGAGGGGGGTAGTGTGACGAATATCGATAGATCTATCGACGGATCGGTGGAAGCAGAGCTGGATAGATAGGAACAGAGGGTAAGGCTGTCGGAGCGGAAGAACGATGTTCCAGCGGCATGTGTTTATATCCCAAATCTACCTCAATAGCTTCCTTTTCGTCACCCTTTGATAGCTTTATTTAATCTAACCCTATTGACTAAACGTCTAGGTGTTTCTCCTAACAAGAGTATAGCTTATTAAAATACTATTATAAGGTAATATAGCTATATAAAGTAAGGCTAGACTAATTAGTATATAGGTAATTAATAGTAAAGTAAAGGAATATAGTCTTATACCGCTTATAACTAGTTATTAATAAAAGGACTATAGATATTAATAAAATAATTATATAATATAGTTAGATTTAATATATATATAGTACTCCTTAAGATTTTTAAACTACTATATTACTCTATATTCTACTTAGGTATAATTCTCTTAAGTTCTAAAGTAAAAGCTATAAAAGTATATACCCTATTAATATTAACTAGTTAGTTAATTTATCTTTAGTATAAGCTTAGATAGAATTAACTTATACTTAAAGTAGTATAATTATATATATTGCCTAATTTTTCTCCTAATAATTCTAGTTATTAAAAATTATATTTCAAACTATTAAGGTAAGATTAAGTAACTAGTTAAGAGTAAAATAATATAAAGTAGACTAAAGGATCTTAAGATTCTTAATAGTATAATTAACCTTATTAAATATCTTTTAAGTAGTATATAGAAGGGTATTATATATTAAGAACTAAGTATATAGGTCTTAATTCTTATATTCTTAGAGACTTTTCTAAATCTCTACTAGTAAAAAGCTATTAGAAATTAGTAAAAGTACCTTTATCTAAGATATATTAATATTAAAAGGCCTATAGGTAATAATAGATATAAAATTATCTATCTAGAAAGCGGCCTACTATACTCTTTACTTTTCTTTATAGAGACCTAAGTCTAAATTAGTAATAGCTACTAAGCTATTTACTTTTTAAGACTCCTAGTTAATATAGTATAGAGATAGACTATATACTATATAATAGTAAATCCTAGTTACTTACTATATCTAAAATAATAGTCTAGAGGTAAGCTTATAGTAGGCTAGGAGAATATAAATCTATAGTATATATAGAATTAGCTTATGTTAATTATCTATATACTATAATAATAGCACTTATATCTTTTAGAAAAATTTAGCTTCTTACTCTTTTAATTTAAGAGTCTAAAACTAGTCCTAAGTTACTAGATAATAAATATACTAATAATATAAATATAGAATTTAGAAGTATAACTATTAAAATATTATCTATCTTTAATTATTTCTCTAGAGGGGACTATATATTAAAAATCTTATTAAATAGCTTTAGATAATAAAAAAGAGGTAGAAATTCTTATACTATATTAAAGAAGAGCTTAAATCTTATATATATTAGTAAGTAAAAGGAGATAATAAAGGCTATATTTAAAGTCCTTATAGATATTTAGCTAAATTAAGAGAGATATCTAGTATATATATATTATCTATATCCTATAATATCTATACTTACTAACTACTTTCCCTATTATTAATAGATAAATATAGTAATATACTATTTATTATATATATACTACTAGGTTTAGAAATTATTAAATCTAGTTACTACTTTATAAAGTTAAAGCTATTAAGACCTATAAGTATAGATTATTAGTAATAATAGTTAGGAAATAATATATAGAGAAAACTATTAGTAGTTAGTCTAGCAGGGTCCTATAGTAAATTTAGGGATAGTATATTAAATTAAAAGTATAGTACTATTAGCTAAACAGTCTAATAATCGAGTAGATTATGATTAGTCTGACTTTGAGCCTCATATCTTTGTTGGAATCGCGCAGACAGGTCTTGGTCTTGGCAAAGCCGCGACTAGCAAACTCTCTGCAGGATAGTAGGATTTTCTTGCTGAGCTTGTCCGGACAATGGTCTTCGCGCAACTGTATATAGTCAGCAGGAAATGTCACCAGAAGATGGGAAGGATGGGGTCAGCGTTGGGCGCTCGTCAGGGCGAGTGTTTGAACTCAGCGTACCCGCTTCCTGCGACCCTCTGGCATGCGCTCGAGCATAAATCTGTGCGCGAGATGAATTGATCTTTCGCGCAGTAGGATAGATGCATTCAATATCGATGCGAGTACATAGCGAACAGGCTGGTCGCCGCATATCGCCTACGAGTACAACAGGCATTAGCCCTTCTGCATCCTTGCAAAGAGTGAGTCCCGGCTTAGCAAACATTTGGTTTTCTTCCTGCAATCGTTGAATCAACATCTATCCTCACAAGCGCAATGGGCCCAGACTTGGGTAGACAAACCTCCGACATTCCTGGCAAGCGCGCGAGGGCACTTGCTGGTGGTGCAAGTCATTGAAGAACTTGAGGTATTGCAAAGGCAGCCAATCCGGGCCCATGGTAGAGTCCATCCGTCATTTAGGGAGGCAAGCGTCCTAGTATGGTCCCACGTCCGATTTGTAGTGAGCCGAGATCATTTTATCTATGGCGCTTGGGTCGATAAAGGCGAATTTTGATGCAGACAGACGTGCAGGTTAGCGAGCTAAGACAGAGAGTGAGGGCAAGGTGGGTGAAAACTTGGTAAGCGGTTCCTCGCCCAGCCTTGTTTTGGTGGAGAAGGTGCGGGTCATGTGCAGCTAAGCTCTAAGTAGAAGTAGATTAGTTTGGGAGTCTCCGGGTTATTCTCGCTTGCCATTGCGAATTCGCGGTACACTGTAAATTACCGCGTATCATACGATAGGTAGTCTGACAGAGCCTGATGTGAGAGAGAGGCATGCCTTAGGCTGTCACTGCTTTCTGTGGTCGGTGCGTCCACTGCTTGCGTAATGGTGGTGTCGAAAGAAAGCTCGGAAACAGTCTGAGAAAATTTGAGCGGGACCTTACGACGCCTCAATTAGGGCTAACTACTCAAAGAAGGTATGCCAGAAAACCCATCACATCTGGAGACACTGCGCTTTACTTCTAAGCAGTCGAGCATCATCCCATCCTATGATGTGTGGACCGATGTTACATGAACTGTTGCACAGTGATGGTGGACTTGCCATCCCAGGTTGTCAGCCTCTCGCGAGCATACATGGCCTCCTCCTCGATGAGACTCCTGATATTGTCGGATCGCGAAACGAACCTGGCTTTGAACGGGAGAGGCTGCGAGTTTTCGTTGTCAGTATACGCCCACATGTCGAGCTTGACTGGCTTGCCCTGTAGACTGTGTTAGCTCTGGAGAAAGTGACATGGCCATCGGCACAGAGATGTTCGACTCACCTCTACATCAACCCCGGGAAGAATGTTATATGCCCACAATAGCCTGACAATTGTCATGGAGAGTCCTTGCTCAGCAAAATGCTGGCCGATACATGATCTGCGTCCCCAGCCAAAGGCGTTATGACCAATCTTATTTGGGTAGGGCTGTCGGTTCTCCTCGAGATAACGCTCAGGCTTGAACGAGTCTGGATCTGGGAAATCCTTGGGATCGGAATGAATAGCCCACAAATTACCGTAAATATGTGTGCCTGCACGGAGGAGATAGCCCCGGTAGGTGTCGTCCTTGATCGGCGCATGTGCAAACCCGCCAAGTGTGGTCACACTGCGCCAACGCATAGCTTCGTTCATGACCGCGAGACAGTAAGGCAATTTGCCCAAGTCGTCCCAATCGGGTGAACGTTCTTGGCCGACCACACGGTCGAGTTCTGTATGAGCCGCTTTCAATGCTTCGGGGAACATACAGAGCCCTAGTACGAGAGTATGTAGCGTGCTCGAGGTCGTGTCAAGACCACCACCGATCAGATTTGCGGTCATCTCTCCTATGGCTTCTTCGCTCAATCCTTCCTTTTCCTTCGACTGGATCAATGTTTTTGAGAAATTTTGCTTCTCATTCTGAGCTCCTTCCATGTCAAGTGCCCACCAGAACTTACGGAGCACCTTACCAAACCCTCTGAGCTGAGTGGGTAGAGCATACAGCCAAGCTGGCAGGTATTGGAGTTCAGGAATTGCCTCCAACCAATAGTTTCCTGGTACTTGCATCATGGTAATATCATCCATCATCTTAAGTGCGAACTTCAGAACATAGTCTTGCTCGTCATCGATTCGTCGACCCCATCCAAGGATAGACACCAAAGAACAGGCGTAGCGCTCGAAGTGATGTGCAAAGTTAACTGGGTCATTGAGCAGATCACGCATAAGGACTCTGGATTCGTCGGCTTGGAAAGTTCTGTAAGGGCGAACGGCTTGAGGACCTAGCGCCGTATGCTATGAGACCGTCAGCAGCCGGGATTATAGCTGGATACATATGATGATGGGCCGGATTCTGCTCTTACCATTATTTTTTTTTGTAGACGCCAGTGATCGTTGTAAGGCAGGAGCGCTTGGTTTGTAGTCGACTGACCCGTAAGATCTCCAAAAACGACATAACGTGGTCGCGATGAGTAGATATTAGATCTCTTCTCCATGAGGTCTGAAGCAGACCACGCGTCGTTACAGATGATTGTGGGTGTTCGGCCAATCCAGATTGTCAGCATGCCGTTGCCATTGGCGCGACTCCAAGCCTTGAATTGTAGCCATGGCTTGTGCTTCTGAAGTTGGAGAACATTGCCAACAATGGGCCAGGGAAAGGGGCCTGGTGGCAAAGTGGCTCGCTGCCGAAGCATCTGGAAGTAGGTGACGAGTACGAAAACAAAGGTGAGCACCACCACTCCCAGAGAGCCAACGAGAGCGAGTTTAATCATGGCATACAACGGTCCGGAAACAGCCACGCTGTTGCCAACGCTCTGCCATAATGATAGATTGAGCATTGATCTGTCCAGTGGAAGTCGCAATACTGTTGCAGGTGAGGGGAAGTGTAAGGAGAGAAGAGATACAAGAACAGATTAGCGAGCATTGCTCCCGTCACAAAGACAAGGCCAAACTTACAGCTGATAAAGCAGCTCGCAAAGAGACTAGAGAAGCGCCACTCGCCGAAGTCTAGGGGTAGATGGTCTAATGCCTCCATTCATCCCATAGTCGCACAGAACTAGAAACATTTTCCGCACACGCACCCACGTCATGTGTTACGGAGCTCGACTTGTGAGCTTCTCAATTCCAGACCGACGCCGTGCGAACGCTTGTAAATTGACATAAGGACTCCAGTATGAGCGCGACTGCTGGACGTATACCGATCGTGGCCACCCGCTCCGGAGGCCGTTGGGTGGAGTAAAGACGGTAGTCGACCTGGGCCACGGCCTCCGAGAACTCGCCGTGCCCACCCTACTCCCGTGAAGCTCAACTGCAGAGGTACTCTGTTACTGTTTCACTGCCCTCCGACAACATCTGCGGGGCCATTGAATCGCCACTCCTTTGGCGGGGCTAGCAGGAGCTGCAACACGTTGTGGGCACCATAGGCTACTCCACTTGGCAACTAGGGTGCTCTTGAGCTTCCGGCACAATTTTGGACTGCGAAGAGAACTCGTTTCTGTCCTGCTCGCTAGTCGCGAGACATTAACCAAACACAAATCGCCCACGAGATCGATCGACGATTAGTGCTAGTTGCAAACCCTCAATCTATACGTTCTTCTTTCTTTCTCTACAAAGACTACTGCGAAGATCAAACATCTACTTGCACGCTCTCCATCTCATCTGGTCCTCTTTTAAGATGTCCCCTTTCAAATTCACCCGCCTTGTTAGGTTCAAGACCGCCGCCGGCGAGATCTATTACGGTGAAGTCGAAGAAAAGGACTCGACTGCGGAGAGCTTGTGGGGCAAATCGGTGTTTGTTTACAAGGGCGAAAACCCATGGGACGATGATTTTGAGCAGACCAACACGAAAGAAGCAATTGATCAGGTAAGTACAACACCGACAGCCTATGTTTTGTCATCCGGGCGCAAGTTCTACTTCCCTGCACGCTCTTGTATTCCTTACGATCTCCCGCTGACCGAACAGGTGTTGTGCCCACTCTCGCACATGCCGATAGGATATGGTATTGGCGTCAACTACAAAGCTCATTCGAAAGAAGCCAACGTTAGTGCTTGTGACCTAAGTCGTAGGAAAGGTTGCCGTCGCTGACCCTTCCATGCGGTTCTGAAGTTATCAGCTGTTGGATTCCCGCTCGCTTTCACCAAAACACCAGGTAATTGGACTATGCTTGTGATGGGAAATTGTGTCGCTGACCCTGCCTCAGGTTCTCTAGCTGGTCCCTTCGAAGACGTGCCGTTGAGCAAAATTCTGCCAGATATTGATTACGAGGTAAGGCAAGCGACGCAGTGCATAATCATCACGCCTGGGATCTCGTCTCAAGTGTATGAATTCTGACGCAACTTTACTAGGGGGAGCTCACCGTGGTGATTGGAAAAGCCTGCAAGAATCTTGGGCAGAACGAAGATCCTACACCTTACATCCTCGGCTACACAGTTGGGAATGATGTGTCGTCCAGATACTGGCAGCGCCCAGAGCGCTGTGGCAGTCAGCATGGCTACGCGAAATCATTTGACAAATTCGCGCCTATTGGTCCGGTTATCGTCTCCACCAACGCGATACCAGATCCAAAGGCTCTCACACTCAAAACGAGAGTCAACGGAGAACAGAGGCAGATTACAAGGACCCATGATTTGATATTCGACATACCTGCCATTATTCGGCATGTGAGTCGAGGGACAACCTTGCCACCTGGTACAATCATCATGACAGGAACTCCTAGCGGAGTTGGTGCATTCATGAACCCTCCTGCGTGGCTCCAAGATGGAGACGTTGTTGAGGTTGAGATATCGGACATTGGTACAATCCGCAACAAAATGGTCATGGAGGCTTGAGGTGGAGTAGCATGTACCGCCTGAACATCACTACAAATATGTATGCGATGAGGATACATTGCGATATCTGTAAATTAGAATTTGGACTACATCCCCCTTGGGTCGTCGTTTATAAAGAAGATGTTTGGATGCAATCAGTCCAGTTAACTTCTTGTTCTTGCTCTAAATCATTCAACTGAGTTCGTTTTATTGTTGCTGTTATTGACCCAACATTCATTGCCGTCGCTCACCAGATGTATTGGCATTAAAAACCTTCCCATGAACTGAGAGACGCTTTTCCAACACTCCAACCTCCACGAAAGACATCAGAGGCTCTTGTAGAATCAACGTCCCATACATCTCAATACTCAATAGAGCTGCGACAATTCTCTACTACTCCCCACCCTTCAGCAATCGAGAAAATCTCCCTCACATGTGATCTAGAGACGCTCTCGGTCCGGCATTTGGCCTTTTCTTGATGCTAGCCTCGTCTTCCCCACTCTCGACCCTGCAAACAAACTCTTCCGGATCAAAGTCCACACCGAACGGATTCTCGGCAAACTCCGGCGATAGCATGAAAGCGGTGGCCTCCTCATGGTTCAGATTGTCAACTTGTGTCTCGACCTTATTTCCATCCGGGTCTTTGTAGTAGATGCTCGTGGCTGGGCCATGATTGACACACCAGAACGGCGTTATGCCGTGGCATTTTCTCTGTTTGTATGCGAGCGCGAGATCTCCCAGAGTGTTGAAGGAGAACGACATGTGTTCCAGCCCACAGGTTGCAGGTGCCTTAGCATCTGTGTCGGGAAGAGCGATGATGGCGATCCGATGATGTTCTTCGTCGTACGTCATAAACGACACGAAACCATTCTCGTAGGAGGCGTGTGCGCCCAAGAACATCTTGTAATACTGTACCATGGGCTGGAAGTTCTCCGTGGTGGTCCTCAGCACAACATGGACAAAGGCTTTGGGACTGAGCACTTGATCAGTGTTCGGACTGATTGACCCCATGATCGTGGACGAGCAAGGAGATTGGAAAGAAATATTTTCCCCGAGTTATCTAAATTCAGTAGAAGTCTATGAAGCCGTCGACTGATGCTAGTCAGCACCAAATAAATAGTAGAAGGAAGCTATGACCCCTAACAGCTTTCCAATGGAGGCTCGGTCATCGAAGCACACTCGCCCCGCACCTTACTAGGCAGATCCCCGTGAACAGCTTTCGTGTCATGTGTCTATGAGGTCGGAGGCCGACCACGGAGGACCGTGTTGCGGAGAGGAGATTGTCGTTGGAACTAACTGTGGCTAACGTCATCCATCCGTTTCGCCTAGGCCCGAAATCTAGCCCCTTCGATCTCAGTGTGCTGTGTTGAATGCACAAATCTGTTGTAGTTTTCCACCTACTAATCGTGAGTCTTGTAAGAATGCAATTGGCAACGAAAATTAGAACCTCCATTTTGATTCACAGTCTTGGAACCGCCCACTGACAAGTATGACTGCCGTAACGTTGAGTAACGGGGTGGAGCCCTCGCCCGTACGCCCTGCGCGCAGACTTGCTCACCAGCGACAGGATGTCTGGTGAGATCATGCCCTCTGATGGTTTCCGTACCATCTGCCTGCTAAAATAGCCTTTTGGTTAGGTCCATCATCAACTCTGCTATCGCTCGCTCTCCTGTCAAGCCTGTGATAAACATGGGACAGGGTCTCTTGTAGGGCTTGTGCTGGCACTTCCAACATGTTCAATGGACAACTCCACTCATACCCAACCTCAGTGACTACAACCCTCCCCAATTCATCCTCGATGCAGCCAAGTCAGCTATAGAGCGTGTGGAGTGTAATCAGTATTCTCCCTCGAAGGTATTCTAGGTCTTGATGGAACCCACTCCGACAAGCAAGCTTGCTGACCACATATCCTGTGTTGAAGGGCCGTCAACGATTAAGAAAGGCTCTCGCTGCTACCTACTCTCCTTTGTTAGGTCGAGAGCTCGATCCTGAGACCGAAATCACAATAACGAGTGGAGCAAACGAAGGTCCGCTGCAAATGTTCTCGTCGTAGGCAACCTTGCTGACCAACGGCAGGCATGTTGAGTGCCTTCATGGGCTTCCTCGACCATGGAGATGAAGCCATTGTATTTGAGCCATTCTTTGATCAGTAGGTGAGGTTGGTTCTGTAATTCGGTCGGTGAATAACAATTTTCCATCTAGATATATCAGCAACATCGAGATGGCCGGCGGCAAAGTAGTCTATGTACCGCTCACCCCACCACCAACCGGAAACTCCCAGACAACTTCTGCTGCAGAGTGGTCCGTGGATCGCGAAAGGCTTGAAAGTGCAATAAATCCAAAGACTAAGATGATTGTGCGTTCCAAAGACTCTTAACAGACTCAATTACGTGGATTGACAGCAACCACCCAGATCATCAACACACCGTAAGTTAAACGAACATATGGAATGACGGTCATTGAAAATGTGCAGGAGTAATCCAATTGGGAAGATATTCTCGCGTCAAGAGCTTCAACTTATTGCTGACCTTTGCACTCCTCGCAACATCATAATTCTTGCTGATGAGGTAAGTGCTGAGACATCATCAAGTCCACAACCGTCATCGTTTAATTATATAGGTCTATGACAAGCTGTGCTACACACCGTTCACGCGTATATCCACACTCTCTGCTGCCACAAGGCGGCTGACGCTTTCTGTTGGCTCCGTTGGCAAGGATTTCTACGCAACGGGCTGGAGGATTGGGTTTCTTATCGGCCCACCAGAATTGATACAGTATGTGGTGCAAGCACACACACGAATTTGTTTTGTCTCGGTCAGTCCCCTTCAAGAAGCTGCCGCAGCGGGTTACGAACAGGCGGAAAAGCTAGGATTTTGGGAGCAGTCGATAGCGTTGACTTCTGGGAAATTGGAGAGGTTCAACCAGATCTGGGACGAGCTCGGTCTTTCGGTTCATCACTCTTCGCAACTCTAACTCGTGCAGCCCGCTAAAATCATCCCTCTAGTATTCTATCCCGCAAGGAGGGTATTTCGTCCTAGTCAATTTTACGAAGGTCAAAATCCCCAAAGATTATTACTTTCCTCCCCATATCGCTTCAAGACCTCGCGATTTCAAGCTCGCATGGTTCCTGATAAATGAGCTCGGTGTAGCGGCGATTCCACCGTCAGGTAAGCAATAGCCCATCGTTCCCTTCGCATCATGTTTGCATTCGATAACACGGGATCCAGAATTCTACACAAACGAGAATGCGCACGTGGTGGAAAATTATTTGCGCTTTGGTGTTACGCGGACGGATGAAGCACTTGAGCAAGCTAAACAGCGTCTGAGAGGATTGAAGCAATACATATAGACTTCCCGGGAATAATACATTACTTCTATCGGGCAGGAAATTTAGTGACTTGCTTAGAACTTAATCAAACCAAGGATTGCTGCCTCGAGTTGTTCGAAAGAGTATGTAAATTGAGGCAAACTCTAAAGGCTCAAAGATTCATAAAAATAACACTCTTGCAAGTGCTCCCAAAGGTGGCCACACTTAGATGTCTGATGTTGTCACGGCATCCAGGAAAATGCCGCCCGTGACCTGTTTGCAGAGCTGATCCAGAATCGGAGCAACCCAACCGAAATCGTCTGGTTCCAGGTAGACCTGAGCAGATAGCCGGACCCACCATGCCTCTGCGTGGAAGTAGACTGCCAGGAAAGTATTATGATCAAAGACCAGCCTTTCGGTTATCCACTGCGTCACTTGATTCCTCTCGGCGAATGTGAATGGCTTAGCATGCAACGGTAACCGCACATTGCTGAAGAAGCACTTGGACAACGTCCCTTCCTTGTTATCCATCACCTCTGTGCCGAGAACCTTTGCGACGATAGCACCACCTTCACGGGCTAAAGCCTGACAGTACTCGATGTACTTGTATTGTCCACCACACTCTTCCTCCATGAATTGGAAGCAATCCGGCAAGCAGAGGATTGGACTGTTGTCGAGGGCCCCGGTGTACTCGAACTGGTTGACGAATTTCGACTTATCACTGGGTGGGAGTGGGTTGTTGATGACCTTTCCTTCGCCAGGCAACGGGACAAAGCCATGAGAGGTTGGCAAAGAGGACCGCATTAAATGCTGGTACTTTAGAGGAACGTATAGCACCGCACATCCACGGGGTGCAAATAGCCATCTATAATACTGTGCGTTATCACCTGCTAGACCAAGCCGTCGCAGTGAAAGGTTTCGGGGTGAATTATGGGAATCTCAGGGAGAATTTTACGTACTTGTGACAGTTTCCAATAAAGAAATCAGGCTGTAGCTTGTCTAGGTCCATGGGGACTTGTCCCGGTGCGTGTGCGCCATCAATGAGACTTAAAACTCCATTCTGCTTGCAGATGTCGGTCAGTTCGGCAAAAGGCATTCGCACCCCTGGCAAACTGCTAACTACATCAAAAAGGGCGATTTTGACTTTGCCTCCATCTTCTTGTCCTCGACGCAAACCAGCTCGGAACGCTTCTAGCAGGTCGTCATCGCTCAGTGGATACTGTAACTCAACTCGAACACTGGAAGCAGCAGTCATCTCACACACATACTCGACCGTTTTTTCGCACGCGCCGTATAACGTTGTGAAGTACATGATCTTATCTCCTGGATTGTACCTCAAATTGCGCAGAACCGTGTTGATACCAACAGTTGCATTAGGGACAAGCACAATGTCGTCTAGCGGAGCGTGGAAATGATCGGCCAGCAGCTTGCGTGAACGATCTAGCATCTTCGGATAGTCGTACCTAATGAAACGGTCAGGGCGAGCCTCGGCGAGGTCCTGGTAGTGGTGCATACGGCTGCGAATCTGCGACGGATACGTCCCGAATGAGCCTGTCTACTGATCAGGAATGTGCTTGTGCCTGGAAATTTTGCATGTAGAGCTCAAAGCAAGGAAAAGGAGGGAGTTTTACCATGGTTCAGGTTGTTGTGTTGTTCGTCGAATAAGAAGAGCCGACGCATCGTGTGACCGAATCGAGGCGATTCCCCTCGGAACGTGCAATCTTGAGCCTCATGTTTCGATGCATCTGTGGGACGCCCCGTTAGGGATATGATACTGTCCATTAGCTAAATGAAGCTCAGAACTCGGGCAAGTGTAGGCGCAAACAGTCGCTGAGTCTCAGAGTCACGGCAAGAATGATAGAGATCCAAAGGCAGGAACACAGGATCACAGAAGGCGTCTCGTGATTCGAGCTCGGAAAGCGCGCCGCGTGTCGTTAAGAAGGGCCAGTTTTTCAATCATGTCTTGTCGCAGGCCAAGCAGGCTCCGCGGGGCTATAAAGAGATTTCGCATCTTCCAGGACATATGTACACAAGCGTCTTAGACGTGGGTGTCATGGCAAGGCTGACCACGACTCACGGCAAGATGCCCGGCCCTTGACCGCGGCTCCCGGTCGTGAGGACAGGGGCTTGGTCGGCAGTCCCATTCTAGGCCACAATTCCATTGAAAGTCGTTTAAATTTCAGCGCAAACTCCTACACATATGAAAAGCTGCGAAACTGCGAATCGTAAATTCAGATCTTAAACTTTGATAGCAGAAAGACCAACTATGAGTTATAACACAGCCTCGACTGCATGGCCAGGATATCCCATATCCGAAGCAACGAAGCAGCTCGTAGACAGTCTATTCTCGACATTGGACAACACTGGCAGCGGAGCAGGTGATCGGTTGGCTGACGAGATCTTTGCTTCCGATGGGCTGTTCGATGGAACTCACCCAGCGAAAGGAACAGAAGGTATGTACAGCCCAACACAGCTACTTTTCTACGCTCCGCGATAGCCACCGTAATAGAGGAACGCTGAATGGTGTTGTCGTGGAAGGGGACACGAGGAAACCAGAATGAAACATCAGAAGCTGACAGCAACGTGACAAAGAGCTCAGGCGATGCCGCGACGATGCTTGGAAGGTTATTCGCAAACGACGTCACGAAATCCTACAGGTATACATCGCAGATGCTGAAGCAGCAGATTTTATGCTACTAGGAAAAGTGGGAGCCGAGTTCCACAATGGTCGGTCTCACACCTCAGAGTTCGCTGCCAGACTGGTGCTTGATAATGCCGATGTGACTCGGCCAAAGGTCAAGTTGTACCAGGCTATTCTTGTAAGCTCTCAACCCATCCATCGTGCCCTTGGCTATTCGCCGCAGATTGAGAAAATGTCTTTGTTGATGAGTGTTCAATTGATACGCTCTCCAGGATACCGCGCCTGTGATCAAGCTGATGCAGGGACAATGAAGCGTCGTCCGTGTTAGACGACAAGAATAATTGCATCATGATGTTTCTACATACGCACAGATACTGCTAAACACGTAGCACATGGGGAATCTGTACATCTATTAGTATATGACAAAGCATCGGTAATCACGTGATGCCAAGCAGTGGGTTTAGCCCTATGTTCTTAGATAAACACTCGGTACTTAATAGTTTCTATAGAATAATAATTAACCTTATCATATTAATTTAATAGGTTATAAGCCTAGCTTTGCGCTATAGTAACCTTATAGTATTATTTAACCTTTAGGGAGTTAATTAACTAATTTATAGCGCGTTTAGATATAACTTTACTAGTATAGAGATAGTAGTAGATACTAATCTTATATATAATCTAGAAGGTGCGCTATTATAGCTGATTTCAAGTAAGAACTACCTAAACTTAAAAATATAGGCTAGTATAAGAACTAGTTGCAATTTATACTAAATATACTAGCTAGTAAAGAGTTACTAGGCTATATTAATAGTACTAAAACCTAGCCTATAAAAGGTAGATTAAAAGGAGAAGTTAGTGAGAAAGGAGCGGATTATAAGCCTTCTATACTAGTAATTAGTTAGATATAAGATAAAGAGTTTACCCTACTACTTAAGAAGTAGAAGAAAGACGATAGTAATACTAAAGTACTACTCGAGATATTAGTTACTAGTAAAAACGTCGATTTAATTAATAGTAAAGATATTACTAAGGAGATATAGGATACCCTTAAGGAAAATAATAAAATAAAAGGCTATACCTTTAAACACGAGTTATTTAGTAAGCTATACCAGATTTAGCTAACCTTATATAATAATAATATTACCTAATACTATATAGTATTTATTTAAGTAAAAGAACGCCTATCTAATATTAGTATTACGTTTAAACCAAAGGTATATAATTAGATATTTCTTAACGGTCTTAGCAACAAGTTCTATAACTTTAGGGCTTACTAGTAGAACCTATATAACAATACTAAGAAGGCAGACAACTTACCTAAACTTAATAACCTTATTATCCTTATTAAAGATAAAGCGTAATACTATATATCTATAAAGGGTGGCAATAACTTTAGCTTTGTCAGCTATAGAAATAATCTAAATAATAGTAATAATTAGTGAGGAAGGGGTAGAACTTATAGCTATAGAAGCTAGTAAGGAAGAGGAGATAATAATAATACTAGTAGGAGCAACTGTAGTAATGTTAAATGCTTCTATTATAATTAAATAGGATATAAGAAGGATATATACTTCTATCTTAATACTATAAAGGCTCTAGAGGGATAGAGTGCGTTAGAACGAGTACTTAAATAGATTAGTTAAAAGAAGTAATAGGATTATACTAAATAGTTATAAAGTAATCAATGTAATATAAATAATATTAATACTAATACTAGTAACTGTAGTAGTGGTAGTAGTGGTAATACTTAACCTCCTTTGTTAATATTTAGACTCTTAGTAATATTATTCTTTAGTAAAGAACTTCAACCTAGTAATACCTAGATTACTAATAGCGGTTCCAACATATATATCTATAATAATAGAGGTAGTTTTACTAATTATACGTCTTTAAATAATTTCTCTATCTACTTTAGATTAGAGATAGTCTTGGCAATTAGCTATAGGACTATTATACTAATACTTATTAAGCCTAATAAGTTACCTTTAAAGGTTGTTCTAAGTAATATTATTTATATTCTAAACTACCTATTCAACCTCTTCTCTACTAAGGTAGTAAGGTTAAAAGGAGTTAGATTTAATACGTATAATTATAACCTTTATTACCGTGACCTATAAGAAGATATTAAATACGCCCCTTTATTAGAAGCAGGGTTATATATCTTATAGACAATATCCTTATTAAGATTAATTAGTGGCAAGTATTTAGTACTTATAGTGTTAAAGACTATATTATTAAAAGAAGACTATAAGACTTAGCATTGCCGTTTAGGTTATTAAGGAAAGACGACGATTATTCGGACTATTAAATAATATACCGGCATCAATCTTTAAGGTCACACTGATTCTATTACCTATACTATATATAATATTATAAACTCTAAAAGAAACACTTTAATAGTTCCGTAATAATATTCTATACTACCTTTTAAGATAGTATATGCTAATATATATAGGCTAATAACCCCGCCAGCGTATAATAGTTATATATACTACGTTATCTTTATATATAAGTTTAGCTACGTTAGGTATATAGATTTCCTTTAGAAGAAGGACGAGGCTTACTAGAAGCTTATTAAGTTCTATAATTAAGTTAAAATATAGCTTAGTCGTATAGTTAAGACCTACTATCTAGATAATAGAAAGGAATTTAGAGCATCCTAATTAGACGCCTTTTATGCTAATAAGGGTACTATAGTCTAGTATACCGCTCTATATATGCTAGAATAGAATAGATTAGCTAAAGTAAGTAATAAACTGCTGTAATACGTTGCTAGACTAATACTTAATAATAGTAAGATGCTATATACCCTATAGCTAGAAGCTATAATGGCAGCTATACACATTTTAAATTATACTCTATTATATACTCTTAGAGGTCTATTGCTAATAGAGGTATTTAATAAGGCTTCAGGCTATAAGAACATTAAACCTCCATCCCTAAAGCACCTTAAGATCTATAGTTATAACGCCTATCTCTATAATCTAGCTCCTAAAAAAGTAAAAGGGAAGAAGTTTAAACCACAAGGCCTTCTTAGTAAACTTATTAGCTATAATAGTAATAGTATCTATTAGATCTAGCTGCTAAATAAGAAACAAAGTGTTAGAAGTAGAAGCGTTAAGTTTAATAAACAGAGTGTTAGATTAGATTACTATATCTAGTAAGACATTCTTATAAAAGAGATTAATAGTATACTAGAGGTTGTAGTATATTATAATAATAAATATATTTATATCATTAATAATATAACAGTCGCTTTTGTGACGAATATCGACAGATCTATCGACGGATCGGCGGAAGCAGAGCCGGACAGATAGGAACAGAGGGTAAGGCTGTCGGAGCGGAAGAACGATGTTCCAGCGGCATGTGTTTATATCCCAAATCCACCTCAATAGCTTCCTTTTCGTCACCTTTTGATAGCTTTGTTTAATCTAACCCTATTGACTAAACGTCTGGGTGTTTCTCCTGACATTATCAAAAGGTCACCACACTCTTTTACCGCAAGGCACGACTTAACGACTTAATAAACTGAATAATATGACTTAACGAACCTGACGAAACAACAAGACCGATAATACCGACGATACCTATGAACTCATCCCTAGAGAAACTCATCCGTAACAGGGTCGTCCGCCGTCTAGCCACAGTGCTGGGACCGCCAATTATAAATTACAAACCTCAATGTTATCGAATTCTATAAACCTCACAAACTGATAATATGGTTAACAAACGAGAACCTCCGCGCGGGAGCATCCGCCGGGAATCCCTTGTCTATACCCTAGCGGTAGACGAGACAGCCGAAGGCGCAGGCGCTTTAGTAGCAGTAGACGATTGCCAGAACGTCCAGTATACCCTATATTACGTCACGACCGTGGAGGAATTAGAGACTTAGATAAATAAGGACCCTACTGCTGTGCTGGAGATAATACGCTTTATAAAGAAGACTGCTGAGGATGCGGCAGTGATCGCCAACAACAACGCAGATCAGGTAGAAGCTTTAGGAACAACTATTGTCGAGAAGAATGAGGATATTATGAAGTTACAGGCGGTTACTGAATTTATAACAGCCTAGTTGCGCGGCTCTGGCGTCAACGGCCAGGCACCCGCAAAATCCACAATGGGAACTCCCGTCAACTCACCTACATTGCTAGCGGCAGCTATATTAGTACTAGGATCACCAGATTTAGGTAGATCAATCCGGCTGTCTGCAAAGCTTCCCGATCCCTCGGTGTTTACCGACGGCAAGGATCTAATAATAGATGATTAGACACTGAGGATGCAAGCAAAGCTCAGAGTTAATTTGGATTACTACCCTATAGAAGGTATTAAAATAGACTACATCAATATACGTGTAGGTAGTAAGGTAGCTAGGTATCTGTCACCTTATATACGTCACGACGCTTAGAAGACGTTTACCGCTAGCTAGGATGTGTTCAATCACCTGTACCAGATCTACAGAGATCTAAATCGTCACTACACAGCGCTTAGGGAATTCACCCACCTTCGCCAAGGCAATAAGGATTTCAACACCTTCTAGGCGGACTTCCTACGCCTATCGGCCGAACTTGATTACAACGAACAAGCACTTATTAAATAGCTTTGGGATAAGCTTTCTGTGGAACTTAGAAAGGCAATCGTTGCTGACGCAGACGACCCTACTGATCTGCACGCCTTTGCCCGGCGCCTCCAGCGGATATCTACCAACATGCGAGAAGTAGATGCCT
>JAGFMK010000481.1:0-21472 GCA_021030975.1 Lichenothelia convexa | reverse complement strand
CCCCCACATCCTCCAACGCCAACACACACGCAACCGCATACTCCCCCTCATGACTCAAACTACACCTCGCCACCTGCCCAGCCACGCCCTCCACCACCGCCCTAACAACCACATACGGCCACGCCAACCCGCCCACCGCTTCCGTCGTCCGCCGCTGGCCCCTCTCCTCCCAAAACACCTCCGCGTCCGCCATGAGTATGCGTCGCGGCTTGACTGCCTTCACGGCCGCCTCCTTGAGCGCCCACATCCCTGCCACCGCCGTCGCGATTGCGTGCCGGTTCGCGACCGGTATCATGCCGACGATGCTGCTGCGGCCGCCCGCGGCCGCGCCGTCGACGGAGTCGAAGTGGCGCGCGTAGCGCGTGTAGAAGCGGTGTTGTTCGTCGAGGGACATCATCTTGCGGATAAGGGGGAAGTGCTGGAACGGCTGCGGGCTTGCAGGGTTGGCGGTGGGGTCCTCGAGCCTTGTGTATCTGTAGCTTTTACTACTCCCTAGATGCTGCTGCTGCTGGAGCTGGTTGTTGATGGCTTTTACAGGGTGGGAGAATGATGAGCGGAGAGGAGTAGTCTGCTGTGTTGAGCTTTCCGACGTGTAGGAGTTGTAGTCCATGGGCGTGCCGCCGAAGGGTGATGCTGCCGCGGAGCGTGGACCGATCTCGGAGAAGAGGGCATGGTGGATGCGTGAGATCTTGCAGATGTCTGTGCCGATGTGCAGTGGGAATGGGAAGGGCCGTGGGCGTAGGCGGGAGGACATTCCTGGAGGGGGGGTTTTGGAAGGAGTGGTTGTGGGATTAGGGATCCATGCCGAATAAGTTCTCTAGGGAATCAGACTCACCGTCTTTCCCCTACGTTGGAAGCATCCGCACGGGTGCAGCCACCGTCAGGAATCGCAAAGTCGCGTGGATGCGCAAAAAACTCAACCGGCGGGAAGCCCTTGGTAACCCGCGTACAAATATCTCAGTCACGTGACCTGACCCTCCAGACGCTGCATCCGACACCTTTACGTCCTATTCGTAACAAATGGTAGCTGAGCCTAGATCGGGCCTTCTCTTATTTGAACAAGCTCTGTTAGGTCTTACAGTTCCATCTTATCAGCTACATTGCTTGATCTGAAAGAACGCAATTTCCGTCACCAACGAACAGTGCCACAAGTCGCCATCCTCAAAAGGCTTCTTGCGACCCATCAGGCAACCCAGCAAAATCCATCAAAGTTATCACCGAAGTAGCTAAGAACATATATAGAGGTGCAGCGGTCAACCTCATGAACGCCTAAACCAAGCTCAGCTACCATTTGTTACGGATAAGACGCAAAGGTGTTGAATAAGAAGCTATTTACCGTCCGGTGTGCTGGAGAGAATGCCCATGAGAACCAGCTGCAGTACTCTATTGGCTGGCTAAGCCATGTCCACGTCTTCGTCAAGCAACAGCTATAGCCGTGTGCTGCAACATATGTAGCAGACCAAAATTTGGAAATTGGGATCAGTATCCCATGTTCTACCTTAGGTATGTTCTGTGGAGAAGAAAGCCCTACCATCACACGGTATCCAACTTGGGTAGATTCGGGGCCTAAATTGTGCATCGCGTTCTTCTTTAGATCCTAGGAAAAACAACACAAGGGAAGGACATGGGACCACACTCTCAATGTTCGGAATATACGTTGAGCCACGCAATGTCTGGATCAATACGCACTACAGGAAAGCGTGAGAAATGTTCAACAACTACCTAGCTCTCGCGCAAGCCCGGTTTACCGCGGGACATATCCTTTCCGCTGCAAAGAAATGTTCCTTTCATAAGCTTGAGCACTTCAGCTTGCATGAAATCAGCCCGCCAGTCCTAAACTCCTCGTCCATTCGCTGCAATTCAAGTACAACTTATTTACCCATGCCAGACAGTGCTTCAAGGCCGTTATAGACAGTTTTTTTACGGTCAATGCCTGCCCGGAGATCACTTCTTCTTATTATCTTTCGCGCCAAAGACGTCCTCGAGAAGGCCATTCCAAAGCTGCTTCACCATCCCTTGGGGTTGTTCAGTCGGTGCATCCCCAGCGCCATCCTTGGCAGCACCAGTGACCTCGTCTGCCATGCCCTGGAAGTCAATTGTCATCGCCGAATTGTCGTGGACGTCGGCGAAAGCTGTAGGAGCGCTGATATGCGTGCTGTCTAAGGATGCGGTGATGATCTCAGGGCGCATAACCGGCTGTGTGAGACAATGTCAGCCTGACTCAGTGACAAAGACATTGTGTCCTGGAGTACTTACGGCATCGGCCGCTTCTGGTGCATGCGCTCCTGTCCTTGGCGGGAAGAAGTTGGTGGGAAGCAAAGGGACGCGAATGGTAGCAGTAGGGACGGACTCGGAGATCATGGGTAGGAAGGCGAAGTCAATGGTCGAGCTGTCATTGACGGATTTGAGGCTCCGACTCGTGTTGAAATGGCGGGTCTTGAGTGCGGAGGAGGTAGGATCAGTCTTTCTGGGAGCTTCTGGACGTTTGGTTAGGTCGGCAATGTCCTTTTTGGACAGCTTGGTAGCGGATCGGTCTGCTGGTGTGAGAATGGCTGCGGAAGGGAACGTCGCAGGTCCTGTCATGTGTAGTGTCCTGCGGGATTGCTTGCTGACCAGCGCCAGGCTGCGGACAGAGGAAGGCTTCAAGGCAGCCATGGTGTATCAGCTCAGCTGTAGGAGGGACGGTGAAGGGGAGAAGTGTAGTTATGTTAGCAAGACCGGAAGGTTAGCAGGAGGATCAAGAAAGAGGTCTAGCCTCGACTATATTGTCCAGCTGGACATTGTTGCATGCACCCGAGGTTCTGCGTAAGCATGGCTTGTCATGATGTATGCACCGACGTGGCATAAAGGTATCTCGGTATTGCTGCTGAGAGGTCAACATACGAGATAGCTTGATAAGAAGGTACACCGTGCTAAGCCCGGCCCTTGCTCCTTGACCTCAACGGTGCGAAGCGGTCAAGCAAGGCGGCCAATGATCAGCTCAGTTACATTTGGCTTTCCGCTCGGGCATGCGACTCGCATGCGAGATCGGACGGAGTCGGGATTCGCGCATCGACTTTGTCCAATTGCGTTCATGACAATCTGCATGGTTTCCCCGCATTTTGAAGATCATGTGCTGGGCTTCAAGAGCTAAAATAAAGGCTGTTTGAAGGTGTGCTACGCACTTGGGAACTGGGTAGCTGGCTTTGAGAGGTCCATGAGAGAGAAGACTTGAAGTAATTAGAGTGAAACATCGTGAGAATTTGTTGAGCGGCCAGGTTCGCATACCGAAGAAGCTGATGAAGTCCGAAATAATGCTCCGAGCCCCGGATTTACGGCTCTCCGCTGATCGCCTTGAAGGTAATTAAACACGTGGTCTGAGCGCTTAACCGTTAGGTCGATCAGCAAATTATTGTGGCCACGCTGTCCGACATCCACAGACTTCTCAAAGTCTCCGTGAGAGTTGCATCTTTCGATACATGCATAGAGAGCAATGAGTACATTGGGGACATATGACCGTGTCCGCCATGCATTGTCATATGGCTTGGCATCCTGAAAATGTTACCAGACATTGTGAACTAGGTCGTAAGACACTTCAAACTTCCAAAGCTCACCCGAGTCTAAGAAGAGCGTAAGGAAGGCTCTGAGCACTCTACCAAGTTCGGGTCCTGCCACTTCACTTTGCCGTTACTCTTCCACAGCGGGTGAAACTACCAGAGCACGATGGAGTCTTCAACTGACTGAGCAACTGCCATGTTCGGTGACTTCTGCCACATGCATTAGGCAGTGCTCCTGAAGTCTTACTTGACTACCGAGTGAGGTAGCTTCTTCCCTAGTACATGTAACAATGACTGTCAGCGACGACATTTGTTATGTTACCGAGTCAAAACGTCGCGCGAGCGGTGATAAAGAAGGTTGCGAGGAAGCTGCCTTCCTGTTTCAGTTGCTGGAGGCGGCAAGCTAAGAGCCGCGGTCAATCTGTGACTGCCGTTAACCATGGAAGGTCATGGTTTGTTTCCAGTTCTAGCAAGATGCTCCTACCACTGGGGTCCCCCGGACAACATTCATTCATTGAAAGCTCTCTTTCGCACCGTATCGACATGACTTAGACATCAGCTCACCATCACACAATCATCACCCAAACTCTGTACATCACGAGAACACAATTACCACTCGTTTACTACACGTTACAAGAACACAATTACCACTCGATTACTGCACATCACAAGAGCCTCCATTTCTCAGCACTCAACAAACCATCAGCAAAATGCGTTTCGTCCGCTCGCTCCTGTCGGCGGTGTGCCTTGCGAGCGCAAGCACAGCGATTCAGCTTGACCGCACCGAGGCCTCTCAGCCCTCTCAAGCTAAGACCAATGCCGATGCGTTCGAGGGAAATTCAGCGTACGTACAAGACCGACCTCTTCTCTCACCCTGTGCCCTAGCAGACAATGGCAAAACAATCGCTCGGACTTACTTTCTCTGGGCGACCATGCCTCACTTTCATGTAATGCCATTCAACCTTGGCATCTGCTAACCTATGGTGAATCACGAAAGGCGCCCAATACAATGGGAATTTCCGCCCGAGCAATCTCCAACGTCCAGCGTCACGAGCTCGTCAAAGTCTACACGGGTACTTAGGATGGCTGTGTAGCCAAGGCCAAAGTAGTTCTTACGCAGCTACTGTTGGAGTCGGTGCGTTTGGCATTTCCCGGCCTCGATCTCTCCTGGCGGCATCACTTTAGATCCCATGTCAATCTGACACTTGAGGTGTTGGCTGCTTAAGGCATGGCAAATCTAACTAATGCTGTGCAGGATCAAGGTTCCGAGCTTTCTGGATGCTTTTGGACACCGGTTCCAACATCTCTTGGGTTGCGGGCTCCGGTTGTACTTCTGCCGGTTGCACTTCTGCCGGTTGTGGCAAGGCCAACACGTTCGGAATGGCCGAGTCCACGACTCTCAATGTGTTACCTCGTGACTGGACTATGAACTATGTACTAGGTTATGCCGCTGGTGTCTATGCTCAGGACACGTTCGCACTAGCGGGAGTTACAGTCCCTTACACGTTCGGTCTTGTCAACAATCTTTCTGCGGTGTTCGATAACTCAGGGAATGGCCTGCTGGCACTCGCACCGATCTGGCCTGGCGGGCCGCGTTCAAGCTCGATCGTATCCGTACTGTTCGATCAAGGCATCATCAGCGCGCAGCTCTTTGGGTTGCATTTGCACAGGGCAGCTAATGGAGACAAAGGCGGGGAACTCAGTTTCGGAGCTCCAAATCCAGATCACTACGACGGTCAGATTAGCTATCTCGACACAGTGCGTAAAGATGCCTGGCAGATTTTTATGCGGGACGCCGGGGTTGGCGGCGTGTTCACTGGATCTTTTACACGTATCGCTTGGATAGACTGTGGTGCCACTGAGATTGTCATGACCCCAGCAGACGCGAGAAAATTGTTGTCAAATTTTCCTGGGTTGCGCCACAACGATCGAGAGTTCTGGATTCCGTGCTCGTCGACCCAGCCAATTCAACTCGTGTTCTCAGGATTGACGTACAACATCTCGCATCGAGATTACCTCAGACCTCAAGACCGCGACGGAGATCTCTGCTTGACGAGGATCATAGCTATGCCGGATTGTCCCAAGAATCTCTGGATTCTTGGGACCCCGTTTTTGAAGAACGTTTACACAGTGTTCGACTATGACAATCAGCGCATCGGGTTCGGCATGAAGGACCCCGTGGAGGCTTCAGCGGTACCAAGCACAGCCAAAAGTACCAAGACTACTGAAGGGCACGAGGAGCTGTGAGGAGATGATTTCAAAGTTCGCATGGATGATATTCTTTCATGCACAGTATCAAGGGGGCGCCGTGGGTCTTTCTCGTAGAGTCTAGATTCGAGGAGCCTTCCCACTGAATTATCATATTCTCGCCAGTTCTTCTGCACTTTGAGTAGTTGGGGGGACCCCCAGTGTATCCAAAGCGTCTCTTAATTTCTGTCCTGATGCCTGCCAAACAGTAGCACCAAAAGTCGTGGCTGGAAGGTCGCGGTAGCGAAAGCGGGACCCTGGGCATCCTGCATCAGCAAGCTTACAGCTCCACCACGCCTTCGCCAATCACATCCTCCACATCACACTTGACAACATGCAGCAAATGCGGAGAAAAGAGCGGCTAGGAGATCACCATCTCCCAGCCATCACCGCGGTTGATAATGTGGGGGCCATAAGCGATGTAGCACCGCACCTCACCACATCCTTTGCTTTTCGCATCTGCCACAGCTCACCGGATCTACCTCACGCTTCCATTGCGCTTCTGTACACAATACATCGTGCATAGTAAACCATCAATTCGGGATACATACTTAGCTCTCCCTTGTCACAATCGTCAGCTTCTGGTAGGACCTCAACCTCCACGATGGTCGAGCTCCGCAAGCGCAAAACACCACCTCCCCCAGCTCCGGCACCAGCTAGGAAAAGGACAACAACCTCCAAGAAAGCCACCGCAGCCGCGCCAATCGCCGACAAGCCTGACGATGAAGTCATCCACGCTGAAGACGCGCCAGTAGCAGCGACATCCTCCGAGCCCGCTCCGGCCGCGACATCGACCTCATCTTCTTCCGGCGGCGCGCCAACCACAGGGAACACCATTAACCTCGAAGGCTTCGGCGGCGAAGTAGAAACAAATGATGGCACTAAAGTCACGCTGCAAAAGCTCGTGGATGACAGCAAAGCAGGCGTTGTGATCTTTACTTATCCGAAAGCTTCAACACCAGGCTGTACGTCTCCTCCCTTCTCTTCCACCTCTGTTTCCCAATCTGCGCAACCGGTCCCACCCTTCCCCACCATCCCCTCCTAATCACGACCAAAAACTGACTCTAATCCCAGGTACGACGCAAGCCTGCCTCTTCCGCGACTCCTTCAGCACCCTAACCTCCACCGGCCTCACCATCTACGGCCTCTCCTCCGACTCCCCCAAATCAAACACCACCTTCAAAACCAAGCAATCCCTCCCCTACACCCTCCTCTGCGACCCCACCGGGACCCTCATCAAAGCCATCGGCATGCACAAACCCCCCAAAGGCACCAAACGCGGCGTTTTCGTCGTCGACAAGCAAGGGAAAGTCCTCGCTGCGGAAACGGGAGGGCCAGCGGCGACGGTCGCAGTGGTGCAGAAGTTGATCGGTGGTGCGGGGGAGGGGGGAGCGGAGGGGAATGTGGAGGAGAGCAAGGCGGAGAAGGAGGTGTTGGAGGGGAAGGCGAGCGCGATGGATGTTGATGCCGAGGTGCAGTCGGGGGAACAGGGCGCAGGGCAAGGGAGTAAGGAGGAAATGACGGGGTTGGAGAGGGTGCCGACGCAGGAGGATAAGGAGAAGGCTGATGTTGCGGGGGAGGTTGCGGATACGGCGGCGGCGCTGGATAAGGATGAGGTTAATGGGCCGGCTTAAGGGGGTGGTGCTGTATGTGGATATTTATGGGTTGGTGTTGATTTTTGGAGGATGGTTGCATATAGGCATATATAAGGTAGTTCAAACTGGGACGCTCTGCCTCTTCTAAACTCGATCGTGTGAGATTGGCAAAGTATAGCATAACATCAGCTAGCTGGCGGGCATCACTTCACGCGTGCTCAAGACTCTCTGCCAATTCTGAGGTTGGACTACCACCGAGCTACGCCAGCGAACCGTCGTCATGCCAGATGGAGGATAGAACGACTTGCACTTTGGCCATTACTTACAGTTCCCACAGCTTCTAATTTCGAACAACTCCTCGCAAGAGAAGAAGTCTGATCGAGCGTAGGGCGAAACGACTTTCAAGAAGCAGTAAGTACATTGCTGAGCCACGCGCGAACAGAAAGGGTAGTTGAACGAGTCCAGAACGCTCCAGCTTAAGAACCGCGACCGTCTCACTGATATATTAGAACCAAATCTATGAACGGGACTGGGTCCATATCTTCTTCGGCTATCTCTTCTAGGTGCCCAGGTAAAAGGTAACGAGGATGGCCATCGTGCCTCATGCTAACCCTAGGCAGGCGGAAAGGCGCTTACAATCCTAAGGAACTAAGTTATAGAACCAGCGCGCAGATGAGAAAGTCGTCTTCACTGCCGCAGGCCACAACTGCCCTTCCAAAAGGGAGTATGTGAGCTATTGCTCGACCCGTGTTCAGATACCTGACACCAATTTTAAAATAAGTCTTCTGACGCGTTTTACATATATATATACAAGTAAGTCGCATATTTTACGTTTCACGGCATTGACTCCGACAAAGGCCGCAGCGACAGCAAAAGACACGACTGGAGGAAAATCCCATAAGAGGGTTAGCTGCAAGGGCACACCACGGCACAGAATGGGTATGTATCGGCACAAAGAAGCAAGAGGATGCTCGAAACATGTCAGAACATAGCACAAACGGCAGGGAGACGTGGTCGCATTGCGGGACAAAGAAATGAGCGGGCAATGCCCCATTCACAATCATCATTAGCGCAAATCGTGATTCATTGTTCGAAGCAGGAAAATGAATTTAGACCTACCTGTGCCTTACCTTCCCTGATAAAACGAAGAAATGCTGTCAACCCTGCGAGAACACTTGTAAGCCACCAGATGCACAGAGAGAGTGCATACCTTTGTCTCTTTCCTAGTACGCCGACAACGCCGTCCCAGTGCCCATACCCAGAGGACCAAATAAAGACCCGCCCATAACGGAATGTCTTCAGCAACCTGCTGGTCAATCAGCGCAACGTTTCGCGATCATGACTTACCTTCCTAGGTCCGCTCAAACCAGATCCATCAGCATCGCGTCCTCAGCAATCCGTCCTAGCCTCTGATCCGTTCGACGCGCCCAGTCCGGCAGACTGCCATTCAGCTCATTCCTCATGTTCTCCATAGCCGTCTCAAACGCTGGCAAGATCAAGCGCGTCTTGATCCTCGCGCCAGCATCGAGCTTTACGAAGCGCTGAACGACATAGTCCAACTCTTTGCTATAGCCGCACTCCGTCAGCAATTGGGGTCTTCTCTTAGCCTTCTTGTAATACTGATTGAGCGCTTTTCCAGCTCTCGTGGGGTGCGGAGCATCGACTGGCGCCATCCCCGTTGCAAGGAAATGGATGACTGCGCCAACGGCCCAGACATCGGCGGCTTCGGTGCCACGCGGTCGTTCCGGCGGCTGCCACTTGTACGTGCCGTCAACGAAGTCGTAATCGTGGTCGTCTTCGTCAAAACCAACGGTATCTGCAAGGCCAAAGTCGGCGATTTTGAGATTGGGCAGCCCGGGCACTTCCGGCGTGGTCCAGTCTAGGAGAATATTGTCAGGTTTTATATCCCTGTGGATGATTCTTTGCTGTTCGTCCCCATTCCTACCTTTCTCCTTGCAGTGTAGGAACTCTAATCCACGCGACAGTTGCAGAAGCGCATGCCAAAGAAAGCGCTCCGGGACGTCCACGTCTCGTCGATGGAACTGACGGCCAAAGCTCCTCAGATCTCCGCCGTTGCAATAGTCCAGGATGATAGAGCAATAGCCACCGTCGGGATTGTGTTCGATACAATCTATGAATTTGAGGATATTATCATGATTCGCAAAGGACATTTGCTCCATCATTATCGCTTCGTTCGTTCGAGACCCGCCGTCCATATTCGTCACCTTCATCACCTTTAGATCCTGGGTTTCTTCGTTCCTTAAGAGGTGAACCTCCCCTTCGCCACTGCTGCCGATCTCGCAAACTACGATGTATTCGACGCCGAGCACGTAGACCCTATCTCTCCCGTCAGTGCCGCCAGGGCCGTCGGACATATTTACATCCTGCTGACTTGGTTCGTCCACGTCTTCCGGTGCAGAGCTCGAAGAACTGCTACTGTTAGATGGGTCCGCCATCTCTTGATCCGGGTCTGATGCTGGTGTTGGAGGTGCGTTTGAAGATGAACTGTTCTCGACACTGATGCGCAATCTCTTAATCAAGGTGCCGACATGCAGTCTGTCCATGACTCTGAGTCTCACCTTCCACCTGGGCAGAGTGTTTCCTCAACGCTGCTGCTGTCGTCCTGACTTGGTCCTTCTGCAATCGGTTCAATGTGCTGCGCACAAAGGATGCTGCTCGAGCCTATCGTCAGTACTCCCTCCGTTCCTGCGGCAAGCTTCCAAATCTGAATAGACAGGATACTTACCTGCGGGTTGGAACGAAGGTCGGGGAACCGCTGGTGGATCTTAGGTCTGATGGATCGAGCCAGGACATGGCCTCCCTTAAATCCTCGAGTCTGCTTTGACACACTGGCTGCCAGTTGTTCAAAGGGACCAACAAAGAACAAAGAAGGTCTTTGTGTAGACCTCATCTTGAAAGACATATACAAAGCCATTGTGACAAAAAAGTTAAACAGTAACAAAGACACAACGGTGAGCTCCTTCGTGCTATTTTTAGACTGGATCTTTCGAAACGGTGCGAGCAAATCAGGGAGTGAATAGCCGCGAAGCAAAGAACTCTGAAAATATGGAATCTGCATGCAGTTCAGTAGGCCCGTTTCAACGATGTAGATTTTATGGAGAGCATTGGAGACTTAACTGATCAGCACGAAGAATTGATTGAGACATGAATATACTTACCTTCCCTGAAAGGACGTAGAAACGCGATATGCTGCACCTATTGAGCCATCAAACGCGACGGAAATAACATACCTTTGAGCCCCTACTCGCCAAGAACGCCCCCTTAATACCCATATGCAACATATCAAAAGAGCCGCCCATACCGTGAATTCGCACCTGCTGGTCTGTCAGCACGTCGTTCTCAAGAGACTGACTAACCGTCTTTCTCATCCCCAACATCTTCATCAGTCTGTCTCTCGTGAAGCGGCACTTTGATAGTCCTTCGGCATCGCTCCTACCTCGTCTCATGTCGATAATCTGTTCAACCCATCAGCACAACGCCTTCAATCCGAAGACTCACCAGCATCGAAATCCGTAAGCTTCACATTTTCCTCCCTCGCCCACTCCGGCCACGGCACCACGGCCTTATCCCTCATCGCACGCATGTAGTCTCCATAGGTCGATACCAGGTCTTTGCTGCTCACCCGCGAAGACGGATCCTCGTCCAGCAATTTGCCCACAACCATGTTGTGCAACTCTTTGCTGACGCCGTAATCCACCAGGCACTGGGGTAGTCGCGGCGTCTTCCTGTAATACTGTTCGAGCTCCCCTTGCGTTAGCGTCGTGGCATTCTCCGTTGGCTCTGGGACCGGCGCATCGCTAGTGACTAGCCAGTGGGCGACTGCGCCGAGCGCCCATACGTCCGCTGCGGCGCTGGCAAGTGGACGCTCCGGTGGTTGCCATTCGGGGGTACCGCCATAGAACTTCTCCGCGTGCTCGTTCTCGCCCCAAGTGATGCGTTTGGCGAGGCCAAAGTCAGCGACTTTGGCGTCGGGGAGGCCGGGGACTTCGGGATTTTCCCAGCTGAGTAGGATGTTTGGTGGCTTCATGTCGTTATGTATGATTATAGAGTCCGTGGTTGGGTTTCCGGTCCTGGGCTCATTGTGCAGAAAAGCCAAGCCTTCGGATATCTGGATAAGCACGTGCCAGATGAAAAATTCCGGGACGCTGCAGGCGTGTTTGTGAAATAGGCAGCCAAACCGCCACAGATCTCCTCCGTTGCAAAACTCCAGAAAAATTGCAGACAAGTCTGGTTTCGGGTAACTCGGGCGGCATGTTAAGAAGCTGACGATTCGGGGGTGATTGCAACGTGATAGTTGCTCCATTATGGAGGCCTCGACCGGCCAAGATTCTGTGTCGCCCTCATGCGGAACGGTCTTTGCCACTATAAGCTTCCCTGTTTGCGTGTTCTTTAGAAGGTAAACGGTACCTTGGCCGCCGCTCCCAATCTGACGTAGCTTCTTGTACTCTTTGCGTAGTACCCAGACGCTGTCCCCACCTCCGGACATGTCGAAGTCTTTGAATGGGTCGATCACGGTCGATGGAGGAGCGCTTAAGGAGCTGTCGCTGCTGTTGTTGTCGTCCATCGTTGTGTCTTGCATGTCGGCGTCACTGTTGCCCTTCACGCCGGGTTTTTTGTCAATCCAAGTGCCGTCCTTTTGTCTTATCTGAACAACACGTCCGCGTCCCGGGCGAAGATACAGTCTCTTTTCGACGCTGCTGTCCTGACTTAGCATGCCAGTCAAGATGGTGTGTCGTACAAAGCAAGGTATGTGGGTGTTGTCGGTACTCCTCCGTTCCAGCCGAGCGGTTGTAAAGCCTTCAACGTGATCTGATCAACAGAACACGTACTCAGCGGTGGAAACGAAGGTCGGAAAGTAAGAGGTCTGCTGGTCGAGTTGTGTCACCGATGTCTTTAAATCCTCGAGTCTGCTGTCAATAGTTCAGAGAGACCGACAAGGACCGCTTTGTGGTAAATATTACCGTTAAAGAGAAGGCATGCATACAATTCCATTGTGACGAAAGCCAAAGAGAGTAACAAAGAGCGTAGCTTCAGCGTTAACAATGGGGAACTTGGTGCTACTATTTTAAACTTGGAACATTTGCGCAAACGCCATCAGTAAACAAAGACGGAAGAGCCTCGAAGCATAGTCTTGAACAGAAGGGTGGAATATCCATAGCAGCCAAGTAAGCCAATTGCAATCCAAAGGGCTTTGAGATTTGTAAAAAGCTTTCTGTTCTGAACAGGGTATCTCGAGACTTGAACAAATTGTGGCGGCTGGCCGCTCATTCCTTAAAGCTCTGAAAGTCAATATGCGAAATAATACACGAAAGGACAAGTGGCACGATTAACTTCTGAGGGAAGAGCGTTCACGAGGAGGCCAGTAACTAAACATTTGAAGTGTTCATACAGTGAATATGTCATGCAATTGCCCGAAACGGTAGATGAAGGAGGTAAGTGATCTTCGCCGCAAACACAATACATTGCATAATTGAATTGGTCTTCGGAGGTGAAAGACATGATCTTCTGTTGCGTACCGTACAAGTAGGAGAGCCAAAGGGACCGAGTTGCATTAGTTCTTTCGAATATCAAAATTCTAGCGATGTGCGAGTGATTGGGTATAAGCGTCCCACATGCGCAGAAGGAGTAAGAAAATCTAAAAGATCAAAAACGCTCTTCGAAGTTAGATCTGTTTCATTAGCGTCTTGCCACCCTTCGTAATCCGGCAGCAGAAACAATGCTCCGGCCACTATTGTATGCATTTCCTCCGAAATCATTGTAATATCCTGCATTTACTCCATCCATATCTCTCGATGCCCCAGTCTTGATGCCTCTTACAACGTTGAGCGCGTCATCTCTAATAGGCAGTTGTCTTTGGCTTTCATGTTGATGGCCATAATGGTGTAAAGCAACAGCAGACTGTGGAGGGCCTTGCGGTATCAGACGGGTTCTTCGGCTACTAATATCATTCGGAACGCGTCGATATGGTGGCTCTTGGTGATTCAGTAAGGTTGGTGCTAAATCAGGCCGCTGAAAAAGACCCTGACTGTCACGGGGCGTGGTTGGAACAAGGAGTGTGTGCAGCCCAAACCTGTCTATATTGCTGGCCCCCGATTCAGCCAAAGGCTGCCGCGAAGGAAGTCCTGATACTTGAGCATGAATAGCATTGCCTGCGTGTTGACGTGGTCGTGTCTCCCGTATAGGCGGTGGAGGAGCCATTCTGTAGCTGTGGTCAACGTCCTGAAGTGGGGTCGGTCTGCTGATCAGGCCGCTTGCAGAAGGCTGTGTTCTTTTAGTGTCTAACAATTTCTGCGAGCTAGTCTTGAAGAATGGGCTTGCCACTGACTCGTAAGCCTGGGTGCGGTTGGCTAGGTTTTTCTTTGTAGGTGAGGGTGTGGAAGGGTGATTCCAATTTGCGGACACACTCGGTCGGTATTTCTGCGGTTTCACATTAGAGCCGTTGGATACCGAGAAAGAGAAGCTTTGGCGATTGACGAGGGATGCAGAAGCGGGCTGGAGAGGTACCCTCGCATCGAATGCTGGTGGCGCGGACGCTTGATTATATGCAAACGCGGACTCTGAACGATGCGAGGGCAAGCTGAGTCGCTGCCTGGACGATGGGGACACGCTGACGCCGTTCATTCCCTGTGCATTGTGGGAGAAATCCCAGCGCCTTGCTTGATCGTGAGGGACGAACTGTTCAGGCGGTATAAGTTGATGGGGAAGCAGTCGGCGACCATCCTGGCGACTTCCTTCACGCCGACCAAAGACTCTGCCACGCGATGGAGGACGAGGTGGCGACTCGTATGCTGCTCTGAAATGGTCGGTTGATCGAACTGCATAACCCGCTCCCGCTTCCCCAAAACGTGGAGGTATCTGTGCGGACGGGTAAAGGCCTGGTACAGATCGCGCTCTAACTTCGTATGGAAAGGGATTTGACATTGTATACTCTCTCTGATCGGTTGTCGAAGCACCAAAAGCATCATTACCAGTTTGCTCGTAAATCGGAGTCTGCCACGAGCCATTCTGGTAGACTGCGACGTTCGGCACTGGCGGAGGCCTGGCAGTATGGTTTTTCGCGTGATGTCCGAATTCGGCGTTCACTGGTTTTCCTAAGATTGGCTTGCTCATCGGACCCTCCTGTACTGAGTGCCGGGCAAGCGGCAGTGGAGGTGGAGGCATGAGATCCCTGCTGTCACATCTAGTCTGGAGAGGGCGATGTTGCTGCACTTCCCTTCCTAGCTCGGGGGAATCTGTGGCTTTTCGCTTTCTACCCGCCATAGTCGGTTGTTGTTGGACATCGTCAAGGAGAGCTATCGGATGCTGTTCGGCATAAGGCCCAGAAAGAGTGCGACTGGAAGATGTTGTGGGATCGCAGTTCATCACCGCCATGTTTGCCCTCTCTTCTCGGTCCTGCTGTCTAGTCGCTGTAATGCTGTTACTGGACTCGTCGTTGAAGACATAACTCCTGTTGGGTACGGCATAGCCCAGGGAACCCAGCTGATGCTTCAGCTGCTGATTTTCTCTAGTTCGTATGTTACTGCTATTCTTAAGACCATGCGATCGTCTCTTACTTAGCGATTTCAGTGAGCATATTTAGGTAATGTCTGATCGCCTTCTCTTTATTCTTCCATTTGTTCAGTTCGAGCTCACACTCTTTCAAACTGCCAACCTTTGCTTTCAATTCTTCAATAGTGTTCTCCAGGTTTCCTCGGACGGCTCCCTCTTTGGCCAAACTTTCCTGAAGAGTTTCATTGCTTCGCTGTGCTGCCTTGAGGGTGATGCTTGTCCTTGTAGCGTACCGTACTAACGCAAGATATTGAAACTGCTCACATTCAGTAACTCGCCTTGTTGAGGACATTAATCGAAAGCCTACACGAAGCGCCTGAATCTCTGGCTCCTTTCCATCTAGTTGAATCGGAGGAATGTCAAACCAGTTGCGCGGCACCATGGGGTCGCATTCGCCTTCTCTAATGCCACGGATGTCGTATAGGGTCCTTGGTTCCGTCTGGCCCTTCTCTTCTACGCAAACCGGACATGGCGCTTGGGGTCGCTCTCCCCTAGAAGTGAATGGGACACCTAGTGAGCGAGAAGTCAGTATACCATTGCTAAGAGCGGCGTTGGTACTCGTACCTCCGCCTTCAAGATGCTCTGCACAAAAGAGATGGCAGCAATCTCCTAGCCATAGCTTTGTCACAATTCGTTCATCAGGACTGCGGCCGTCGCGAAGTCCCTTATTGCTTTCAGAGGTTCGGTAGATCTCTGAAAGGGTAGCTTGACAGACAGAACAGCTGAAAATGATGTCTGAAGGGTGGAGTGACTGTTCTTCGTCTTCGCTCTTTGCCATGAGTTTTCGCGTCCTAGCAACAGGAACCCGGATCTGAGAATGAGTGAGGTAGATTGAATCTTGATGTGTGAGACCAGAACGCCAAGCCTGGTGAAATCAGGTAGCTCAAGGGTCTTGTGCACACGATCAAGTTTGCAATGCTTAATGTTGACCAACCAACCTCATCTGTGCGTACCATCATCGACAGCGACACGGCTTACAAGCCACTGAGTTTACATCATCTCCCGTACAAGCAATTCATGTTTGCGGCACAGACGCGAGTATTATCAACGACAGCGATACGTTGGTTGAACTTGCTAATGGACGTTTCATGGAGGCAACATTCATGGCTCCCCGGGTCTCCCGTAATGTGGCCCTTGGTGCTTATGTGAGGTTACCTTTCACAGACACTTCCATTAAATGGGTTCCAGCATATCTCACATTGGAATCACATCGTTAGTCTTGGTGGGAATCATTGTCTGATATTTACATGCATCAAAGTAGAACCTCCCTAGCCTACCTATTCCTGTCACTGAAAGTTTCTGCACGGGTATCTGTGAGCGATGTCAGCAACTTTAAGGTAACCGCGCAACCAATATGTGGGCCTTACTCATCACCGAAGCTTTGTTCTTTCAGCAATTCATAGGGTCTGCTTGTGCCTTTCTTTCCCGCTCTCTCCCCGCTTGGCAATGGCGGCATTCCATTCTGATCCAATACCTCTAAAACACCCTGTTTCCCTTTCCTTTCGAAGAAGACCGCAAGACCCCTCTCTCCTTCTTCCTTGACGGCCACCAACTGCTTCGTGCCAGCTTCTCCGATAAGCTCTTGCTTCGGTGCAGCTGCACTTCCCACCGTCAATAGCGCCACAACATCCCCTTGGCTCAGCACACTCGGTCTAGGATAACTCCTCCTCGTGTCCCTTTTCCAGTATGGGTTCTCTGCAAGGTCGGCTGCCGGGATCGTGGTGGGATCGTCATAGAGCTTCGGGTCGTTGGCGCCAGGGTATGGCAGACGATATTGAGGGTTGAGAGGTACACCGGTGCTGCGGTTAGGGTCAATGGCGAAGAAGTCGCTGATGCGCTTCCAGATCCCTGTAGGTTGGACAGTATATTTCTGTGCATAGACAATCAGCACTCCATATTCTTATGATGAGCGAAGCTTTAATACTTTGAACTGAGCGACCTGGCCTCTCGAACTTGTCAGCGCATGTTTTGCCGCTTGGCTCGACATGGCTGCCTGAGAGACTGCCAATGACAGCTAATTGTAATGCTATGAACCGAAGCGCGAAGTGCTGTCTCGCGTAGTGCCTCGTACCGATGGACCTGACCCTTCGAACATAACATCATGATGACTTACGTAATCGAGTAATTTACACTGATGCCGCAGAACAAGACTTCGGCATTTCAGCACCCAACATCAAGCAGTCCTGACGACGCCATGATGATAGTAGTTCGTTATTCAATGTCTCCATTTGCGACTTCTATATGGTCTCTATATAGGTCGAGTCTTCTATGGCATAGCCTACCCAGGTACACTTACTGGGCCTATCTGCAATGGTGATTTTGGCCCCATTGCCACTCCGGCCGTAATCATCTCCCGCCTTCAACTCCTTGTGAGCTTTTTAGAAAGTACCGTGTTGAAAGAGAAATGTTGTACGTATGTCCAGGCAAATTCCTCGTGTACATGTAGGTGCCACCTTCCAAAGCCAAACTGTGCTCCGCGCCTAGGCGCTGCATTGAGAAGCCAACACGCCGAGTGATAAATATTATAAGCGCATCTACTTACCGCAATATCTTTACCCGAGAATGCGGTTTACGCCTGTCAGAATGTGAAATGCTTGCAAACCATAGCTCAGATGGGGTGAAGCCCCTTGGGAAGCCTCTTATCACCAGCCATCTAGTAGTTACGAGGACCTCCAGGCAAAGTTGTCCTCATATCTTACTGTTCCGAGACACTTTGAGTATTAATCTGAAACAAAGCCCTCTGCCTCATGTTGCTAGGCCCGTTCCGGGTACTGATTGACATTTTGATAGCGTATGAAGCTGTGATCGAGCGATTGCAGTTCACGAACCGTGCAACGGTTGCATCACGACGAAGAAGGTTTAACCCAGGGCGATCTTGTAACCGAATTGGTCTGAAACAGCGATCAACTGACACTTTCCAAGTAGGTTGTATGGCAGGCATGGAGAGCTGGGGCCCGCCGAGGTTAGGCTGGGGGCTTGATGGACTGACGGCGTTAGCCCTGTCAGTCAAAAGCAGTTTTAACCCGACCGCAGATAATAATCGGTAAGGCGGGCGTCTTCTTCCCCTGAGCTGTAGCTGTTGCATCTAATAAGTCATCGACCTTTTTGTCCCAAGGTAGGATGCCGAGGACCTGACACGTAGTAGGTAGGGCTTTACACTTGTCCGCAGGGATGCGCGCAGATCTCTACGTATCATTGAGACTTAGAGCGGAACAACTTTCTGATAATCATCTATCCACCTTGGCATTTCAATCAATACAAGTATGTATCCGTGTTTGTAGTGGCTCACTTTGTACTTACTCAGCCTCGGTGCGGTTGGCAGGCTGTGTTAAATTACGCCGCGCGGAAGTTAACCACAGCTTTCCCGACTTCCATTATTAGCGGACTCGCCCTCCCTCGCCCGGTCCAGCAGGAACGCTTGCCTCTCTGCTGGGGTTCATCGAAGATTGGCAGCTACCTACCTAGTATCTTCTGCGCCGCACAACCTTCCCCAGCCTGATCTGCCTTCTTCGTGCGCACACCATGTGCATCTGACCGTGCGCACTGCCTTGCTGGTAACTCCATCAACAAGTACAACTTTACATAGCGAGATAGTTGTCCTGCACCCCGCCAGCGGGACTTGTTCCTCCGGTCGGTCAACACTCGTTTGCACCTTCTGGCCTTACCGACCTGGACTGTCGGAGACCACCCACAACGAGAGTCAATTCGCTATGGATCCCCGCGCGCGATCACTCGACATGAATCACACCATGGCATCCGACATGAGCGCAGAGTCGATTCAGCAGAGGATACAACAAGCGAGGCGCGACGCAGAAGCATTAAAGGACAGAATAAAACGGAAGAAGGATGAGCTCGCCGACACAACACGTAAGCAACGTTTTCATCGAATTTACGCTCACACGATCAATGAGGAGGTTTTGACCTTGAACGAAGCTGACTTGAGGCATAGTACGCGATGTAGCACGCCAACGGACTGAGCCTTTGCCTAGGCTGACCATGAAGACCAAGAGGACATTGAAAGGTCACCTAGCGAAAATATATGCGATGCACTGGTCCACCGATCGAAGACATCTCGTTTCTGCATCTCAAGATGGCAAACTCATCATCTGGGATGCCTACACCACAAACAAAGTTCACGCCATTCCTCTCCGCTCCTCATGGGTCATGACCTGCGCCTATTCACCAAGCGGTAATTTCGTCGCATGCGGTGGTCTCGATAACATTTGCTCGATTTATAACCTCTCCGCTCGCGAAGGTCCGACCCGTGTGGCCAGAGAGCTCTCTGGTCACTCAGGCTATCTGTCCTGTTGCCGATTCATTAACGACCGGCGAATTCTAACGTCCTCCGGTGACATGACCTGCGTACTCTGGGATGTTGAAACAGGCTCGAAAGTACATGAGTTCGCAGATCACTTAGGAGACGTAATGAGTTTGAGTATCAACCCACTGGATAACAATCAGTTCGTCTCTGGCGCCTGCGACGCATTTGCGAAGCTTTGGGACATCCGACAACAGAAATGCGTACAAACCTTTGCTGCTCACGACTCCGACATCAACGCAATTCAGTTCTTCCCCAACGGCAATGCCTTCGGTACCGGCTCTGATGATGCATCTTGCCGCCTATTTGATATTAGAGCTGATCGAGAGCTTCAAAGTTATACTGTAAGCTGCGTGGTCTTGTTTCTTCATCTTCATATATTTAGCCTGCTATTGGGACTTTCGCAAATGAGCCCGTAGTTGCTGGTGAAGGCGCTAACCGGTCTCAACTGTAGATTGGCGAACCTGTGTGCGGGATCACTTCAGTCGCCTTCTCCGTCTCCGGACGATTACTTTTCGCCGGCTATGATGACTTTGAATGCAAGGTACGATACCAATGAACAACAGCTCACCTATCCTAACACGAGCTCTGGAATGAACTGTTTCCATACTGACTGAGCATCTAGGTCTGGGATACTCTACGCGGTGACAGAGTGGGCACACTCCAGGGTCACGAGAATCGTGTTAGTTGCTTGGGCGTCAGCAATGATGCTATGAGCTTATGTACAGGATCCTGGGACTCCCAGGTAAGTTGCAACCATTTGTCCATTGCTGTTTCCGCGGTTTTCAACTTCTTGCTTACACAGCCTACCTTACAGCTTCGAATCTGGGCAAATTAAGCACCCCTCAGTCCTTCAGCGCGTACACCTCCTAAGCCTATGCGGAAGCTGCTCGTTCATATACCCGGATGTTTGGAGTTCATTTGCTGAAGAAGAGCTACATGAGGATCGTCTTTATGGAGGCTGCGAGGTGATGACAAGTTCAAATAAGAAAGTCCTGCCAAGCATGCAAGTGACTAAAAGAGTTGGTTTCAGTCAAAATCGGGAGCTGTGAGCTTCGCGGCCATTTGGTTCGTGGGAGCGGTCCAGTTGTTACGGTAACTTCCTAGGAGACATGCCATTGCCGTCACGGCTCCATGTGCACATGGGTGATGGTCCTATGGCAGTTCAACGACCGGGTAAACAGTTGCCTGTATTCTTATGTTGTTGTGTGCGTTCAGCGCGAAGGAGTGTAGGCGTAGAGTGGAGAAGTTTTCGAATTACTAATTCAATTCATTATTGTGTATATTCAATGCCATAGTAGGAATCATCAGTCCTGCTTCCACAACCGTAGCTTTACCCGTGCCCCTGAGCCTTGCATTTCCCTCATATAGGTACTGCCGTGCAACCGAAAGTGTTAGTGTCCGAAGGTGCAGCCTGAAACCTTTGCGGAGCATCTCGCACTACAAGCCACGGACTTCTCCAACGTGGCCTTCTTCAATTTGCAGACCCTTAATACTTTCCTAGCGTCAACAACTGCCCAAGCTGGACATTGACGTTGCGTTTAGTAGGGGGAATCCATGGACAGAAACCTCCCGGCGGACAGAAGCATTGGCGTTGTAGTGGCGTCAGGGGATCCCAGTACTAATTTGTATGGGTGCCTCCTATATCGGCTACTGGATTCATGACAAGGACGCTCTGACCTCGCTGTCGCTGTCTATCCTGAACGTCTTGGCAAAAGTCCGAAGGAGTTGAAATTACTATTGCTATATGTAGTATATATACAATGCCTGAACGCCTCGCCCGCACTTCCTCATTGGTCAATTGACCTTACTGTCGCTCAGAGCGGCCCTGGCGGCCTCCACTGAACCTACTAATATTGTCCTTGTCCTTGTCGCTCATCCTGTTGCTGTTGCCCATCCACCCTTCTTGCCCTGCTAGCTGCTATCGATTGCCTTGCTGTCGATCCTCGTGCTGCTGCCCTGCCGCCGCGGCCTCGGCCGCGTTATATAGCTGGGGCTAGGACTGTTCGTTACTGACGAGGCTTAGGGGCTGGAACTGTTCGTTACTGACGAGGCTTAGGGGCGGCGACTGTTTGTTGCTAATAAGGAGGAGGTGCTTATAGAGTTAGCGGTGAATGCTGTAAGTGTACTTGTCGGCCGACAAGGCCACGTTAGATTGAGGAAGTGTCTATTGATTGACTAGCTAGAATAGAATCTATCGTACACAA
>JAGFMK010000480.1:0-21514 GCA_021030975.1 Lichenothelia convexa | reverse complement strand
GTGGAATAGGGAGGGGAGGGCGCCGGGGAGACGGTGATTTGGGGGAGGTGTGCTGGACGGGAGGGCGGGAAAGTGTGCTGAAGATGAGTAAAGACGGATGCGAGGGGCGTGTAAAGTCGCGAATTTATGGACGTGGCGAGAGGTGGAGACTACGGTGTTTGAGACATCATGCAATTGGCGAACCGTAAACATCCAGCTCATGGATCCTGCGTTGATAACTGTTGCTGTGCTGCCTGTACGGACTAATCTGTCACAATTGGGACTGATGGTTGCCAGACTTGGCTCATCTGATGAAAAGACCGCAATCTATAGAAGTAACTCTAGACATTAGATTTGACCAGTTTAAACTCTCTTTGTGACTGTCAATGCACTGCTATTGCAACGGACACTGTGACCACACCCGAGATTTGATAGTGGACCAAGCTTGACTACATCTGATGAGAGGGCCGCAATCTATAGGAACGCTCTTGACATTAGATTCAACCAGTTGAGACTCCCTTTCTGACTGTCAATGCAACTGCAATAGTGCAACGGACACTGTGATGACACCCGAAAGAAGGGTGGAAAGTAGTTTCCTCTGTACCAGCAACCCAAGCAAATATTTTACTTCTTCCAGCCCTCCGACATGTGTAAGTTGAATAGTCAAAGAACGCCCCTGCAGAGAAAAGCTTGTAGGAGAAGCTTCATGTATCTGCAACATCTCACATTTTCTGTCTTGAGAACACTCGCATAACTTCCTTTCAACACAAACATCCACATAGATTCCTTTAACACGACGCCCGGGTAACCGTTCGAAGCAGGCTGAGACGAAATGGTTCGCCAACTTGATGCCTAGCTCAAGTAGACGCTCGCGAAGAAGAGGGCCCGTCGACTGAAAACAAATCATTTGCTTGGCTGCTGTTGTCGAAATCGGCTTCCATGTCAAAATCCTCCGTCTCGCTCTCTGGGTCCAGGTTGACGGTGGACGAGAACTGGTCCTCTTCCCTATTACACCCAAATTGGTCGCTTCTGCCATCATCATCGGGGAGATGTTCCTCGCACACCGAACCTGGAAACTTCTCTTCCGCCTCAGAAATAGGCTCGAGTGTCTTGTACTTCGTCGCGTAGGATGAGTGAGAGGCATTGTGCTTCTGCTGTCGTGCGTCAGCAGGCGGGATCTCCGGCGCTTCAGTGGAAGAAGATAGTGGTCTCCGATGTTTTGGAAGACGTGGAGTAAATGTCGACCCAAGGATGACGTCGGGCTTCGGCAGAAGCAAGGTAGGGTGAGTTACAGAGCTGGCAGCTGGGCGTAATTGCGCTGGCGGAGGAAGTCTGTGCCGTTCATTCGCGGTAGCTCTCAAATAAGCCCAGTCTTCTTCGATTTGTAGCCTTTCACGGTCCTGGTTGTTGAATTCAGTATTGGCATGAATGCCTGAGTGCATAGGCGGCGGCATTTGATAACATGCATCCTGTGCCGTTAGGTGCTGGTGGGTCGTAACTCTAGTATTCAGATAAGCCGCCGTTCCCATTGATTGGCTGCCTGCTGCGGTACTGCTGTCAGTTCTAGTATTCTCGTGAACCCGCTGATTTGGGGAATCAGGAGAGAAGGGCTCGCTAAGAAAGCGAATACCGGGTAGTTTGTGGTTGTACAGCCGCGAAGTTGGTACCTCAGGCTGTACAGGGCCTAAAGGCATTGTCAAACTTGGCAGTCGTGGCAGTGCGTACGGCTGGTTGGGATTCTGGGCTGCTTGCTGGTACATTGTCATTGGCTGAGACATAGGCTGGGTAACCATAGTTTGCCCAAAGTGCGGAAACCCTGAATTTCTTGGACGACTCGGAAGCATTGAAGGATTGAAGGCAACTGCTGAGGGAACGTCGCTCACTGCATACTGATAGAGTACTGGGTTGAAATGCTGAGGGTACGAGTTGAAATGCTGACACGCAATTTCGTTCCAGTAGTTGCGATGTGCATAGCTTTCCAGAACGTTGTGGAGCGGAAAACCCGCTGTCGACATTGATTTCGGGTTGACACCTTGCATTGCACTCACGGTGTAGGGTTTTATTGGCACGAGAGGTGGTATATAAGGATATGGTCTAGTCGACAGGGGCGCATGGTGGTAGGGCGCTGGCACGTATGTTGCTCCATTCACCAAATCGTTCATGCCTGGATCCTCATGACCCGATTGACTTCGTGGACTTTTTGAGTTAAGGAGTCTTGATTCCTCGGAGTCTGGCTGCTCCTGGATTGGACTGGCGAATCCCCCGTTTGGTCCGTGCAATGGCTCCTCCGGAGCAGATTCCTTCTCTTCAACGCCTGATTGCTTCTTTCGCTTCGCAGCGGACCCAGCAGTGGTCCGAGCCGCAACCGGCGTTTTCGGTTTCTTGGAGGGAGCTCTCAATCTCATAGTATTGACAATCGCCGATAGCTTGGCATGTAGCTCCGGTTTTAACGACTGATTTGCAGGTCGTTCAGAATTTTGACAGCGCTCATCGCAGCCTAGGAACGTCAGAATCGAAATGCGTTCGACCACCTCTAGTCACGACTCACGCTCCTTCCTGTTCACGTGTTTCTGCAAATCGCTCTTCCTCGTGAAGCCCTTGCTGCAGCGGTTGCATCGATGGACAAGACGGTCAGGTGCTACGGAGACTTTAGCTGTGACGTGAGACGCTTCAAGCGAAGACTCACGGAAGATTTGATGGACGTTCATAATATGATCTTTGAGGCCGCTGCGAGTCTTTAAGCTCTTGAGGCACCCCACAGGACAAAATAGATTCCCTGAACAGCCACGCGGATCCGATGCTTGAGTTGTGCCATTGGCGACTGAAGAGGATGATGCTGAGGTGTTCGAATTATGGCTCGAAGCTTCGGAAGCTATAGAAGGCCAAGGCCCATTCAAGTCTGCTGGTGAGCTGTCTGCCCGATGATCGGACAATGAAGACATGGAAGTCATCGCAATTGAAGGGGCAAGGTCTTAGTCTCGTTCTGTTTGATGCTTCGCGGTTATGTCCAGTGGACAGTTGACATGAACAAGTAGTTATTGGATGATAGTGCTGTCCATGTAGGCTGAGGTCAAGATGGGGAAGTTTTTGAGGTGGTGAAGGAAGATGTGGACGCGTGGGCTTCGCGATGACGCGGGAAGTGCTTCACGCTCATGGTCAATTTCACCCGCCCAATCTTCACTTTGTGCCAGAACTGAAATCACACGTTTGTCTGCTTAATCCTGCGTGTATTGAAGTTTCACTCTTAGTGTTGCAAGGGTACTATATTCCGGAAACTGCTACAACAGTGATTGTGGCCCAGATGCACCTCTATTGGCGGCGTGAGAAGGTTGCGTCTTCCTAATATCCTAAAGCCAATCTATATGAACAGAAATTTGCGAAGCCTCTGCAGAGGTTACCAGCAACGAAATGTAGCGTCACCAGAAATCTTGTTCTCCAAGTAAGGTTACGTGGATCAAAGGCTGCGGTGGCCTTTTGATTTAATAGAAAAGTACACTGGTTGCCTTGACCGTATGAGCGCTTAGGCACTCAACCCAGACCGATCATAGAGTGTCACAACACCAACATTCCTACGCAGTACCCCCAGTATTGAATAGGCGGTAAATCATTAGCTTACCGTCTGCATAACATTCAGAGACGTACCTTGGCCCGCATTGCATTACACGTATTGGACTGGGGTCCCTCTGAAAGCAGTCTCTATCCAGTTACGGGGTCATTCATGGAGGTAATGCATCCTTACGTGTCACAGTTAAAGGAAGCCTTCAACAATGTAGGAGCGCTGGGTGGATTGAGTAGCACTGAAGTCCGTCCTAAAATCATTGGTCTTATTCTGGAACATGTTTGCAGGGTGGCGCAGGCACAACGAAAGGTTGTCAGTGCTCAGCCAGGGGATGCTGCAAACAACTTGAGCCGATGTGCTGGATGTCCAGAGCTAACAATACATCGGATGCACCCTCTGCAGGTTGACACTTATTCCTGAGTCGCGACTTCTCATAGGTGTTCTTAACGTCTCAATCGCAGAACACGCATCCGCCGGCCCCAAGTGACATGAATAGCACCATTGTTTCATGCATCAGTTGTAAGATCTAAATCTCCAATGCACATTGACCGCAGCTTGGAAGTGGAACGAATTGATTTGCTAATGCGAGCAAATCTAATTAGACGTCTATCTTCACTTCTTTGTATAGGCATTGGACCGTTTCAAACACTCACGTACGCCTCAGCGGCATAACTTCAGTGAAGTGGTTGAAGATACGAAGTGCGGCGAACACCACTGTAGGGCTGACTCGCGGCCGGTGCTGACATAATACTCCCCACCATCATTTTGAACGCACTTTTGATCGACTGCCGCAAACCAGGACACAGACGTCAACTGCGCCGAAGAATAATCAACATGGTACGCTCGCCGAAACAGCTGTATTACCTGATTAATGCGTCCGAGGCTGATAAGTTCCCTATAGGCACCCGCAGCAACTGGAGGCAAGAAGCAGAAGAAGAAGTGGTCAAAGGGCAAGGGTACGTCGAAAACCTTCCACATCATCGCAAGAGCTCGAAGTTGAATTCCGCACCCGTGGCAGTGACCTATTGGGCAGCGGAAAGGAGCAGGCACTCAGGAAAGGGCTTGGTTTGCGACTTTGAGGCTGACGGGAACATCTGAATACAGTCAAGGACAAGGCCAACCACGCTGTCGTCCTCGACAAAGCCACCTCCGACAAACTTACAAAAGATGTCCAGTCATACCGTCTCATCACAGTTTCGACCCTCGTCGACAGATTAAAGATCAATGGTTCGCTGGCACGGAAGGCTTTGGCAGATATGGAGAAGAATGGACAAATCAGGAAGGTGCACGCACACAGCACGATGAACATCTACAGTATGCCTCTATTTCCTTCGCCTGTTCGAAACGAGCTTGTCTACGCTTGTAGCGTGGCCCTGTCCTGCTTTGCAGTTACCGTTGGAACAGGAAAAGCTAACTTCTACCAGCCCGTGCTGTTGGGGCCGCGGCCGGTGAGTAGGTTTATAGTCCTCAAGTGTGTTTCGTGATGGTGTCTATGGGTCATGAAACGGGGTATGCTGCATTGATGCTTGTACACGCTAGGATGAGGGAACATGACAGCTGTCGATGAAGCCCACAGATAGTGTAGCGAGCTTTCGTGTAGTGCGACATAGGATCATCTCACAATCTATCGCGCATTGACCGAAGTCTAGCCTCCTTGATCGTTTGCTGTTACTGCCCCCAAATCCTGTACCAGAATCTGCTGCATCTGATGCTTGCAGTGATGATGATTGTCCGGACCACGTCCCCCCATCCTTGGCAGGACCGATCGCCTAGGTAGAAGGCTGGATAATGACACCGCATGTAACGGCCTGTGTGCATACGATTTGGCCTACCAAATCTCCTCTCTTGAGTGTCGGTGGAATTTCAGAATGCTGTTGTCCTCTTCGCCTGCCTGACTCGACGTTGCTTCCATCCCTCCGCACCACCAAGCCTCCATCATGCCCCCGCGTCCACGGCCCAGCTTTTGGGCATTCCTGAGAAGGGAAAGCCACGAATTCAACAAAGCATTGCGTGAGATCAACTGGAATAAAGAGATCTACCAACCCGTCCTAGCCCAAGCAATTGGGCTCATTGTTGCCAGCTACGCCCTGTCAAAATGGAAGGGCAAGGAGGTGGACAGGCCAGAACCCGGCAGAGCGGAGGGCGAGCGAGAGGACGGGAACTGGAGACAAAAGTCATTCAGAGAGCTACATCCAATGCCGACAGAGTCGACACGGACAAGGGTGATAGGCATGCAGAAAGGAAGAGGAGGAGCGTGGGAACGCACCCGGGGGAGGCAAGAGATGGGAAAGCGAGAGGATTCAAAATCACAGACGTCCTCAGAGTTCTGGGAGGAATACTGCTCTTGAACTGTGCTGCAAGTTGGTTCGTCACGAGCGAGAGCTTGATGTGGGGATATCGGCCTTGGTGGTCAAGGCCTGCTGAGTTGACGAGATGGATTGTAAGTCGCCCATATCTGTCTCCTCATGTACTACGTGCAATATTTCTATTATACCCCATCGAATTCCGTATTACGCCCTGTTTCAATAATTCCAAACTGACACATCTCCCCTCCCAGGCCGGGCCCCTCCGCCTCACCGACGACCAACTATCCCTCTACAACGGCAGCGACCCCACCCTCCCAATCTACCTCGCCCTAAACGGCACAATCTACGACGTCACCGCCGGCCGCTCCTTCTACGGCCCCGGCGGTTCCTACTCCATCTTCGCCGGCCGCGACGCAACCCGCGCCTTCATAACCGGCTGCTTCGACGTCGACCTCACCCCCGACATCCGCGGCGCCGAAGAAACCTACATGCCCATCGACGACGCCGCCGAGCCAGACAACCCGTCAGATTTGCACTCCGGCGTACCGGAAGTCGAGACGGAAGACGGCGAGCTGAAGCGCAAGGGCGGTAGGAAGGGGACGAAGAAGGCGGAGATCAAGAAGGCGAGGGAGAGGGAGCAGAGGCTGGCGAAGAGGAAAGTGCAGGAGGCGATTGCGGGGTGGGCGGAGCTGTTTAGCGGGAAGGGCGGGAAGCCGTATTTTGAGGTGGGGAGGGTGGTAAGGGAGGAGGGGTGGTTGGAGAGGTTGCCGAGGAGGGAGCTGTGTGAGAGGGCGCGGAAGCAGAGGCCGAAGAGGAGTGAGGTTGAGCAGCAGGCTGAGGAGGTAAGGAGGGAGCGGGCGAGGGGTGGGGGGAAGGGACCGCCTGTTGGAGTTTAGGTTGAGGATGGTGGGATGTAGATAGGTAGGTGACGCGGAGTATATAATAGAATCTAAACATGAGATTGTCAAGCGTCAAGATACGTGGCTTATATGTGCTGGCGAGTTTGACTTTGACCACATCCGCACTAAATCACCTGGCAGGGTGGCCGTCGACGTCTATGCTCTCTGCATAAAGTGTGAACGACGTCTGTGGTGGGTATCTCTTGATTGGTTCAACACGCGTCACTCATTCATCCACGAGTAGTTGGAATCGACAAGCATCACTTTCGACCTAGATCTGTCGTAACGTGGAGGTGCATAAATTTGCATTATTGTAAGTTGGAGAATCCTGGGTATGTGACGGAGACAGACCCAACATCTTCCACCCAGTAGCTACATATTGGTCATAGCTCTACATGGATAACTGATCCGCCGGGTTTCCGCCAATGCAACGATCAAAACTGCCAAATCTTCCCTTAGTAACCGCCTCGTTCACCGGTTGAGCACCTGCAAAACACCCTCCTGAAAGACACCGACATTGTAGTCTATCAGAGCCTTCGACTCCGCTGGGCTGTCCTTGCCCATAATGCATACCAATGCCAGAAACCTGTTACAACGTCAGTCCCATTCGGTACGTATACGCACAGTACGAGACTTGCGACGAAAACCAAGATGAAGAGTAAATGGAAGCCAATTGCATGAGTCAAGGGGCCATACTTGTTGATGCCTCTCAAGTACAGATATCCGCTCCCAGTCTTGTCCTTTGTCATATAACTCTCCTCTTGCCGATATCCATACTCAGAATCCGCCGCTGCGTCGCCATCCCCCGCCTCGATTTCATTCCTGTCCCACCCATACAGGTCGTTGATGTCGACCATGACGTCGATAAAGTCAGAGCACACTTCATAAGTCTTCGAATCCTGCGGTCCAGCATCGGCAGCAATGTATATCTTGCTGTGAACATCAAAGAGATAAGACTTCTCGATGCCGCAGCTGCTGCTTAGATTATTGAGCAGCGACTCCAGCATCGACAGCTGTGGTGTCAGCCTCTGGCATACTTTCGAGAACATCTCAAAGATGCTGTGGTCGTAAATGCTCGTCATATAGAAGTTGATATGCGAGCTATCTTCGTACCCGTGATCGCTCATCTCGTCCTGCACGCGCTGAACGACATCGCGGTAGACATCGTTTTTGTAGTCTTCACTCAGGCCATCGATTTTGTGGATGAACACTTCGAAGTTGATTGATGGATAGCGGGGAAGGAGTTCGAGGAGGAGGCCGTTGAGTTTGGTGATGGAATCGAGGTACTCGTCTTGGGCGTCGATGACCCAGACAAGGGCGCCGATGTCGCCGAAGATGTTTTCGAAGTCGTGGATCGGCTCGGTGAAGTCGATGTGGCCTGGGAAGTCCCAGATGTTGAAGTCTAGGAATGAGCTGGATAGCTATTAATGAAGCGGTACAATGGACGCCCAGATGAAGGTGATACGTACTTCATCTCTTCTTTCCTGACGTAAGTTGTGGTTTCAATGTAGAGGGTATCACTAGGTTGCATCTTATGAAACACCACCTGGGTTATCGAAGATTTGCCGCTCCTGCTAGGCATTAGCTTGGCGTTCTGAGTGTATGAACTATGTTGGGTCCGGCACAAGAACTGTTTACCTCTTCTGGCCCATGAGAAGTATCCTAGGCTTGCCATATCTGTACCTGTTCAGGGATGCCCTGCCGCTGCTGTATGTCGGAATAGGATGGCCATTCTCCGAGGGATCCTGCAAATGGCGCATCAGCGATAACTGAGCTGCGGAGTCGTACGATCTGAAGCGCTGAAGCATTCCGGGACTGCCATCCGGTGGAGAATATTGGGAGCCTGAGCCCTTCGAGTTAGGAGCGCTCATGATGCGTGGTGATAGATGATGGCCACAATTCCGGAAGCGGATAACGTCAATCAAAGCCTCAACAGACAACAACTGTATGTTCTAAACCCTGCCTCCGAATGGCGGCAATTCGGAACGACAGATCGGATGTGCTAAAAACGGTGAGAGGCCAAATAATGAGGTTCTAGATGGGTAAGGTGTTCTCCTTTCACATTGTTCAATAAGATGACTAAGGCAAGATTATATCCGCAAGTATTTCTAGAGGTTCTGAATGCTTAATTAGAGACAACTCTTTCAGTCCGAACGAGGGATATAACGGATCAAAGCGTCCACGTGCGCGCGATTACACAGGCTAAGCAGTCGGACAATGGAGCCTCGTGAGCTCTTAAAAAGCCTGACGCTTTGAAGTCCAGATCGTACAAGCAAACAGGCATAACCATGTGTGCAGACTTGACATGTCACTTGATTGATTTTTTAGGAGCCGAGTGCGACTTGACGGAAGTCACAACCCCCTCTAAATAGGGCAAGTATCACCACGAACCCAGCATCCGCAGGCTCCTCTGCTGGATGAACAGAAAAAAAGCAGCAGACACTTTTCTAGGAGGTCGGTATCGCGATATTAAATGAGTCCAGCAAGGTTTGTGGCGTCAAGCGGTCAGGTACCCGGGTTCCGGAGTGTCCATCTAACGGTAGCATTGTCTTGGCTGATTGGATCTTATGCACCATAGAGTTTGTTCAAAGTATAACTTGTTCTTCATATAGCATCGGTTATAGACAAACATTCTCTCACCTGCATGCTCTGCTGGATATGTCCCGGGTGGTCTGGCATAGGCCAAGGCCACCCTTGCTCTCGTGAGCTTTCTGCACCTCCGAAGAGAAAGACAACGGTGGTTACGTTGCGCCCACGACACAGATCTACTTGAGAAAAGCTCGAGTTCTTGATTGGGTGCTATTAAGAGGATTGACAAGCAAATGGAGCCAAGCTGCCTGCGGTGCACTGCGATACACCATTGCGTGAAACCAACGGCAATCGCCTCGTCGCTTCGAGTCGCCGGTCATCCCTGCCTGGTCGCAGGGAAAAGCAAACCGCCGACGCCAACAGACCTCCGAATATCAAAGCTGGCTCCGCGAGAAGCCGGATCACGACCCTCCAAGACGTCGTGCAAGACAGCAAACAGCTACTCGTTAAAAGAGTTCACAGTACTATCCAAAAGCTCCACTAGGTTACGTAGAATGTGAAACAGGCGTAGAAGTGTAAAACATTGGCTGTGTTTTCAACACAGTGTTTGCTCAGTACAAGATAACAGAACCATTCTCGAAATTGACCTCAGGCGCGCACATTGCAACCAAATCGTTGGAAACGAGGCAAGGCAAGATAACGTATTCCCTACATCAGTTCGGGGCCTTGCCTCCGAAACACCAATGATCAATATGCCTCTGCCGGAATGTCCATGTGACGTGAGGTCCTGCTCCATCTGAATAAGTTTAAGTCCATATGCCTGGCTCTCGGTTTTATGACTCCCATTCAATACATACTTTATAACGAATCCATTCCATTGCCGTTCAGTCAACAGAACCCTAACTCAAAATGTCCTCCACAATCGGTCGTGCAGCCTTTCGAGCAACCCGTGCTCTTCGGCGTCCCTCCGGTGTCAACGCTGGTGAACCAGAGCGCCTGTTACCGAAGCTGGTCCATAAGAGCAGGACAGAGGGTGATAGGGCGCTAAGAGAAGGCGCGAGGAAGGATCCGGAGCTCTATGTGTGCCACCCGTTTATCCAGCTCATTATCGTCGATACACAGGTACGCTGGAAACATATTACTGACCGAAACTTTCTTCGTCCCTTAAAGGTCCTTTACTTCGTTACCGCTGCTACGCTGGCTGGCACGGGATACTGGTTCCGTAAGTAAACATACTTCTTCGCTCACTCTACCTCCTTTCGTCCTTGCTCCTTTCTCTGTCCGCCGACCGATTTACATTTCCCTTACCCTTTCCCCCTGTTGTCTTCTTCCTTCCTTTTCTCCTTCCTGCATGCTATCCCTTCCCTCCACCGGAGCATTTCAACCTTCAGCAGATCCACCCACCTCCTGTATTTAACGCACCTACGCACAAGCCTGCCTCACCTTCCCATCCCCTTCTCACCACCTCATCCCTCGATTGCGCCTACCTCCCTCCCTCCCTCAGCCCCCGTTCCAAGGTCTCTGATCATTCAATCCATCCCACCATCCCACCCTCCCCACTAACGACCCCACAGCCCAATTCGTCACCACACTGTTCGGCGATTATACCGAGGTCCCGCAAGTACCAGACTCCGAGCCCTGGAAGAAAGACGGCGTGAAGGGGAAATATCAGTACTACCCGGGTGCCGATCCGAGGAGAGGGGTGAAAGACGCGCCGTCTGCTCTGCACAGCGTTGTCGTGCCGGATGTTAATCTGCCTAAGGTATGTTAGTTGGCCTCTCTTTCGTTCTCCTCGTTCTGTGGTTGGAAGGAGGGTTGTGGGGCTTGAGGCAAGCAATACGGGGAGGCGTTGAAGCAGGTGGACTTCAGCGTGACTCGGATCGAAGTGGGATTGGGACATGTCTGCGTTAAACAGACAGAGTGTTTTCGGCTACTCATGCTGATGGATAACGAGCAGCGCCTCCACGACGTCTACAATAAGTATGGCAAGCCAGAGTGGGATTTTGATGGATGACATGGGCTTTGGAGTCGCCGGGTAATCGAGCTGTATTTTTGAATAGTAGCTTCAGATGCTTGGCCCCCGGGCAGTTTCTCATAGCCAGCAACCACTGAACCTTTGAGCCCGGTGGCTTAAAGTTTCGATTCGGGAATCTCAATATATTTCATTGAACCACAAGCACAAAACCAACTAATCTTGTTTCTTGTTGTGCTTTAGAGGCATGTGCAGCCCTGGGCTCTAATGCTTAGCGAGAGTTCTGCACAGTATGAATAACAACTGCACGAGATTGTACTGTACAAACTCTACAAATATATTAAGCTAGCGCGCTGATTCGGCAAGGCCGCAAGAATAGCGATGGGATATCACTCAACACTATCAACCAGTAACTCCAAGGCGCTGAAAAGCCGCATTCCCAATAATCCATGACCCCGTCATTAGTGAGAATTGAACCACATTCTCTTGCTGCGTGCTCTATGGTCTTATGACCACCCTCTTCACACGTGCTCGCCCAACCGCTCCAACGGGAGACGCCGACGAGGTTCTTCAGCCCGTAACTCCAATGCCACGCTACACCCAAGGAACTCCCTCATCGCCGTCCTCAAGACATCCCTATCATCAGCATCTTCCACCACGTCCCCCTTTTCCACATAAGTTCTCCTCACAGCGTCCAACTGCGTCCGATGCACCTTGACCGAGCATATCACTTTCACCTCCACGTCCGTCTTGTGCTCCAGAGACAGCAACAGCTGGCGTAGTCTCCCGTCGTGCTGCCACTGCCGAAACCCTTCCACGGGATCCATGTGCGGATTGAACGGCGATTGATGCGAATGCCTGGTTGCGAGGAAGAATATCTGCAGCTGGCGCAGGGAGGGGAAGTCGTGCGTGAGGGAGCGGAACTGCGATGGCGAGTTCAGGTATGCGGTCCATAGCCGGAGATCCGTCGCCACGACGTGGAAGTATACGGTTGTGAGTAAGGACGTGTAGTCCGGGCTGCCTATGCAGTGGATGAAGACATTGGCGTCTGAGGGATGCGTGAAGATGAGCGGGTTGTTGATGTAGAGAATTGGCGACGCTTCGGCCTGTATTTTCCTGCTCGTCAAGAGCAGGCCGGGGTTGATGTTGCCGCTGGGGCGAGCATGAGTGGAAGGCCAGGAGATGGGCGTGAGAGAAGTCAGGACGAATGCGTATATCTTGTTGCGGATCTCGCGCGGTAGTCGGAACAGAGGGCTGGAGCACTGGTCGACTGCGAGCGCAGCTCGTAATGGTGGGGCAACGAGGGATTTGGTGTCGGGCTCTTTGGGGCTTCCATTGGCGGTGGTTGTAGCCAAGGTGACTGTCATGTCTGAATCGCTGAGCGCGGGGGAGGTGTAATACCTCGAGGCGCCTAGCTGCGTTGTTGACATGGCCGCAAACGGGCAGTGCGGGCAGGCTTCATAGGGCCCTCGCGCACGCCAGAGTCGACGGTGTCGGGGAGCAGCGTCTTTACGCTTCGAACATTGGGCCTCTCCTCAGTAGTTCTAGGAGCATTGATCGTGAGGAAGTCGAACTGGGATTCACGTGGGGCCGAGATGCCCTCCAGGCTTTTGTTGCAAGCAAGGGATGGGAGATTGGACATGGAGCTAGTGGTGATAAGGTTCGATAGGGCTGACGAGCAGCAACGACATGTCGACGGACAAATACATCTGTCTCTCCACCTTGAGTCGGAGCGGGTTTTGACAGCGCACTGTAATATACTTACGATGCCAAACCAGCCGAGGAAGTTCTCACAGTGCGCACAGGTCCTTGTAACCGACGCTGAACTTTCTCGGCACTCTGTGGACTCCTTTGGGCAGTTGTCTAGTCCTAATGAAATCGTCAAGAACGTCCAGTTCAGTGTTCAAAGTAACTTACGGTTCTGGATCATTTCATCCAACTTTGTGCTCAGTAGTCATCCATGGCCCTGAACCTAGCCATTGCAGCATGCCGGTGGTGGTTTTTTGAAATGTTGTTCGGACAAGTCCTACCCAACGGCATCCCGCATATCGTCCACATGGCTTCTGCACATAACCGATAGCGGGCGCCAATAACCAGCAAACGCAAAAAGTAGAAGCGAATTAAACATCGGGAATACGTTCCGCTGATTCTGACGAGGGAAGAGAAAGCGGCTTTGAACCACTAAAGGCGAATCCAATCAAGCCATCCACTTAGTGATATTGCCCTAGGACACTTTCCGCCTCACGTTGTCAAGGACTTCGTTTGCATGATGCAGGTACCCCGCTTGTAAACTCAATTGCCGAAGCTCGAGCAACATCGATGTATGCATGCGAGCTTTCACTGTTGATGCTGCTAAGGACCTACAACCACCGCCCATAAGGTGTTTGCAACCTCTGATCCTAGGCTAAAGCGCATGATACACTCCATTGTAGGACATTGGAAGTCGTTGTACACATACCTTATCTGCTTTCCACCTTTTCGGTTTGATGGCCTTTTGTCCTGGGACAATAGGTACCTTATACACCTGTCGTACTGACATAGAAAGTACCTCGAGCACTCCAGTGAACAGGCCTTGACCAGTTGTAGTAGGAGCTTAGGTGGATAACAGTGGGGCAACTGAGACAGGGGTGAACGGTTCATGCAAGCCCTGTGTAACATCAACTGCAAGGGGCTCTAAAATCGCATCTTCAGGACCGAAGTTTAGCATGTTGAAGTTCACATCCAGAATCTCCCAACGTACCCACTTCAACAAATAAGGCCACTTGCAGCTGTCAATTGACGCAAGACGACGGAAAAGGCACGCGAGAAACGGCGGTGTGCAACGTGGGACCTGACGTTGAACGGGGAAGCCGTGATCAAGGAGCACTTCCACCAATCACTTGACTAAAATGTTTCATATTTGAGTCCACTATCGCCGTTTGATCTGCACTAACGGGGTGCATTATCCGTCATTAGGGCTGGGAGAACGCTGCGTTCACTGGATAAGGAAATGTTACGCGAACTACTGGGTCAATGATAGGACAATCGCACAGAATATTCGTCGATTTCAGCTTCACCCTGTTTGACCCTTAGGGCTGGTTCCACTTTTCAACTTCACCTGCTTCAGACCCCTCGCAGACCTTGCCGTCAGGAGACGTAAAAGTTCTTCTACCTCACTGCTTCCGGACTGGAACAACTCTCTCTCCACATCACACTCGTCCTCTTGACCTGTGTTCATCCTCTTCCCTACCGCTTCTGTCATTGTCACATCAGAGTAACTAATTACTTGTGAAGCCGGTAGCTCACATGTACCCAGTGCTTTGATGCTCAATATGGCACAAGGCAACGGTGAAGAGAAACCACTAAGAATGCACAGTACGGCAGCTGTTGTGTACATCATCTGCGCCTCCGTCTTCACATTCATCATAGCCGGTGGACTTTACGGGCTATGGCGCAATCGATTCCATTCAGCGATTCGCATGCGCAATCTTTGGCTCACCTTTCCAGCTGTCATCTCACTGCATCTCTATCTGGTGGCAGTCTTTGTTGTCTTCCCGCTGAAGGACCTCTTCCCGTGCAGTGCAGAGTTCTGGATTATGAGCATCTTCTTCCCGTGCGGCATTGCTCTTTTTCAAGGTACGTACGCTGCGATTGTCTTGTCCGACCAATCTGTACTGACGTTTACCACAGCGGCCAACATGCAGCTTTTGCTCTACGCCTGCCGGCAGCGAATACTCTCGAAGGATGATGCGAGCCTCTTGGATTTCACCGTCACCAGAAAGTTCAAGTCACGTAACCTCTGGCGCTCATGGCCGCACCTCAATTACCTTGAGCGGACTTACGTCGTCATCGCCGTGGGTTTGGGAATTCAAGTATTACTTACACCCGAAGATCGGTGGCTACCTCCACTGATTTGAGCTTCCTAGTTGATTACCACGACTATTCTCTACTTCGGTTCTAGACGCTTCCACAGCTCTTATGGCTTCTTCGGCCAAACCGTTGATGCTCTTCAGTGTCGACGTGGATTTGAATGGTAGCTTACTATCGCCTGGGCCACGCTGGCATTGGTTTTCCAGGGATTAAGAGTACTGATTGACTATGATCAGGGTTCCCGGAGTTTTCTGGCAGTTCTTCTGGACCTTCTTCTTCGGACCATATGTACTATATCGGATCCGTCACATTCAAGATGCTCACTGTTGGGCCATGCAGACTCGTGTCGCAATCCTTGCTTGGTAAGTTGACACAACTACTCGGCTGTCGCTCCTGAACTAACCCTCTCCCAAGTCTTCCTGGAACTCCTTTCTGGTTTGCCTTCCTGTACTCCAACAGCTCGGTGGTGCAAGCAATAAACCCATGGTTTCTTCCAGCAATGTGGTAAGCTACATTCAATGGACACTGTTTCAGAAGTGAACCTCAGCTTACTCACGATAGGTATGTGCCCGGACTTGTTGTCATGGAATGCGTTGCGATCTTCATCCCACTCTGGGACATCTACCGCCAGAAACTCAGACTCTATCATCAGGCGAACTTTCAATTTGCTCAGCAAGCTCGAGTATTCGAGATGAGGGATGCCCAGAAGAGCACGATGTACACCATGACGGCTCTTGACACGGCCATTCTAAGGAACCTCGACCCACTCCTCCGTTGGGCTGCCCAGGTTGACTTCACAGGTGAAAACATCATCTTCCTTCGAGAGGTTCGAAACTTCAAGAAGAAGTGGCTGCAGCGCACCAAGAGCGGTCATCATTTCACCCGCAGTGAGCTGCGCGAACGTTTCGAGGAAGCTGGGTTGATCTACTTCACTTGCGTCAATCCCAGGACTGCGCAGTTCCCAATCAACATCAATGCTCACACCGTTAGGTACCTCGCAGGAGTGTTCAAAGACCTGCAATATCGACCCGATAAAGCTCTCTCTGCTACGCGGAATGTCATCGCTCCTTGGGAAGATGAACAGGTTACCGTGCCATCTGGAACTCCGCTTGCCACAATATCCTCTATCGACAAGACCGGTATTCGTAACACTGTGGACATGCTTTACCCTCTCCCAGTCACCGAGGTTGAGCCTAAAGGTCAAGGAGTGGCGAATGACAAAGATGCGGCGAGCGCAATCAGAGTACCACCATCCTTCTCCATGGAGGTCTTTGATCAAGCCTTCGCTGAAGTGAGATACCTTGTGTTTACTAACACGTGGACACGGTGAGTTATCCCCGATATCTAACTTGGGCTTCCTGTCTCCGTCCCTGCCGGTGTACAATGCTAATATGAGATCTCAGATTTGTGGAAGCAGGAGAAACGGCCAGCATCGCGGACAGTGAACGGAGCACCGACTCCGCCTGGCCTTGTCCAGCAAGTTTCAGCTCCAGAGCTTCCTGAGAAGGTGCCCATGATACATTCTCGCGCCAACCTCCATTCGAATTTGTCGGCGAGCACAGACTCCTTCAGAGCTGAAGACAGAATGACGAAGGGAGAATGAGGGATCTTAGGTGTACGAGGTGGAGGGGCTCGGGAAGCATATGTCACGACATTCAGCTGTGCGAGAACGGACAGCATCCGGCTTTAGACGATTAGGGAGGTCGACTGAAGCAAAGGTAGTCACATTCCTCGTCCGAACAGCAAGCGCTGGGTGGTATGCATATTCTGCTGGATATGGAATGGAGGCCTTGGCTTAATGGTGGCCCATGAATCTGTCCTTTAGGCTAGTTAACGATCACAATCTGTGTATGTAGTTCTCATATATGTTAGATGGGTTTCATAGACACCACTCGACTTCTCTGCCGCTCAATTTGTACAACTTTGACACTAGTGACAATAACGCCTACAGTATCGACTTGAATGCCAGAAATTGAGGTTGGAAGCATTCATGCTGCTCGTACACTAACATGGCTAGCGTGAGCGTTGCATGACTTGCATGATGCATGATGTGCCCGGCGGCCTCCCATGGTTGTCCTAAATTTTGTGGATGCATTAAGTCATCCCCAACCTCGACCGCACCATGACCGACTTGAAAGGACGCATCAATTTCAACTTAGGCCAGCTTTTCTGTCCAGACTGTGAGCCTAGATGATCCCAACCAAGTAACCATGGCCAGCATCAAGTCTGCCGTTCTCTCCGTCATATATGCTGTCAACAGCCTTCTACCCTTTACCAGACCCGGTACTCCGCTCATACAGGACATAATCCACACTCTGGCGCTATGTGCGCTGCTCTACTTCACTCCAGGCCTCCTTGAGACTTATACGGAGCGGCGACTCGCGCACGATGCAGCTTATCGAGATGCCCAGACCGCCGGGAATGAGGCAGAGGCAAGGAAGCATGAATCTTGGTGGATGACAATCTTAAGAAGCATTCAAGAGGTTATTGTGTGGATGAGAGGGACTCCTGGCCCTCATGATCAGGCTGTTCAATCGGGCGAAGCTGCATCTCAAGACCAACCTGTGCCAGCACCACCAGCGGAAGCTGGCAACGCGGTACAGGACGATCACCACTCAGACACCGACAGCGACCTATCCGACAATGAACACGCAGAAAACACCAACGCTTCTCTCCCCAACGGCACAGCCCAACCTCCAGAGGCTCCACCTCCACCTGCAGAAGCAGACGACGTCGACGCAGGTCCCGCACACCTCCTTCGCCCAAACCCAGCAGCGAACGCAGAATCACGCACCCGCTCCGTCGGCGCCAAAAAAGCCAAATCCCTCGCCCGCAAAGACCAACGCCGCGCCTACCACGAATTCATCCGCTCGCAAGCCACCGCTCAACGCGAGCGCGACGCCGCCGACGCCGCTGGCCGTGACGCCGCCCTCGCCGAAGAGCGCCGCCGACGGCTAGAATACGAGCAGAGCGTCAAGGAGAAGGAGCGGGTGGAGCGGGAGGCGAGGAAAGAGGCCTTGCGGAGAGAGCAGGAAGATGAGTGGCGGTTTCGGGAGCGGTTGGTGAAGATTGTGAGGGGGAGGGTGGAGGAGGTTAAAGGGCGGATTGAACGGAAAGGGAAGGGGGAGATGTGGTGTGCCCGAGGGAGAGGGCGAATGCGAAGCGGGAAGAGCATCACCGGCGCAGCATGATTGTAGAATGGAGGTAATTGACAGCTCTGAGAATCGGGAAGAAGAGTTAGGATAGCCGTTGCCAAGACACTACTGCACTTTTATCGATAAGGATGATATCACATTGTTTCTGTCTGGAGCGGACACGAGCCGCAACTGCCTTGAAGCTGTCTCTTCTTCGTCTGACCTTTCGAAGATGCTCTCCCTATCCTGTGGGACTCTAAGTCCTCTTGATCTTGATCTGTTTTTGACGGATCCTTGCACCGACCCTCTTCACCCTGTAGGACGGGCAACTCAGCGGCACCTCAGGTGATGGATGCAAGTAGGGGGTTCGAGGAAGTCCCAGTAGTTGCTTGCGGCGTACAGAAGGGGAAGGAAAGGGTAATCCACATATTCCTCTCACTGAAGCCTTTACGAGACTGAGAACGTTGGTTTGGGTCAATGTCACTGACACTCGCTAGTTCCCTGACTTAGAGTAAGACCCAACCTCCCTTGCAGATGAGCGTCCTCTCTCACCTCAATTGCACAGGAAGCGGCCAGATTTCTGCCGATGGCGATGCAACCTCACCGGCCTCTCCAAACGCTACAACCTCTTCTTCACCGCGTTCGTCGACCAAATCTACGTCTACCAACCCCAATATCCCACCCAATGCCTCCCCCAACGCCCCGATCTCATTCTTTCCCTGCCCGTATCTCGCCCTGGCCTAGTCGGCTTTATAAGCGCAAACGAACCACATGGCGTCAATAACATGATCGTGGAGGATCTGGGGAACGAAGAAATCTTGGCTTGTGTCTGCGACGATGGGGATGTCATAGCGTACTATACCAAGCATATTGAAGACGTTATTCGGAGGCGCAATGCACCAGACAATGTGGAAGAGTTCTATGGGGACGATGTCACTGCCTTCTTCGTCCAGAACGTCAGATCTAGTGCGTGGGGCTTGGCTGCACATAAGGAAGGACGTATACTTGCTGTGAGCTCGAACACGCATCTGGTCACGGTCTTCATGTTCGCCCTTGTCGGTTATGGTGAGTGCATAGACTGTGGCGGTGTCCTGAATCCTGACAGGTACGTTACATACTTATTTACTACAACGCGCGGTTTCACGGCATTAGTGAGGGAGCACCTTTTGGCTTGCGTTTCGTTAGTCTGCTTAGTGGAGGACAGAGGCGATAAGACCGGACATCTTGCTTGAGCACTTCCAGCGCAGATGCTGAAGATTCTCGTGCAGGGCCGAAGAGCGGAGAATCGATTTGGTAGGCCACAGCGCCAACATCCCATGTGTGGCATTCTGCAACACCCCCGACGATCCAACCGGTCGATGGCTCATGAGTGTCGACGTCAGCGGAGTCTGCCAGCTATGGGACCTCAAGCTAGAGGCACCGATTGTCCGTATCGTTCCCAGCGAGGGCCACGGTCCAGCCGGATACGCGTGGGGTGTGCTGTGTCTCGACAAACGATCATTCCGACAGACATCTTCCCTTGATGAAGCATTTGGCGGCAATCCAGAGCATAAACTTGTCGATATAGGGACCACGCCCTACGGAAAATACCAGCCTCTCTTTAACATATCTCGCACGCGCGTACATGTCCGTGACTCATCATCCTGGTCGTGGCATTTCAAGGGTGGATGGCCAGCAGAGCCGCCAGGTCCGGAACAGTGGATGTCCCATGGTGATACGCAGTTGGCTCAGTCAGGCGATGAGACTTCTGAAGAAGATGAAGATGACGATGACGACGAGTCATTAGCGGACGCGCCTGACGAAGATGCTGACGAGGACAGCGAGGATGAGGGTTTGCTCGATCCTCCCACCGCCTTCAAACCGGACCCGGGATATCCTAGCGTCCAAATACTGCCTCGGCCCTACCCTTGGCTTCCACACAATGTTGCTAACTCCAAAGATGATGTAGGACAAAACTTCACTTTTCCACCATTCCCATTCATGTACACCACTGCGCTGGAAGTCATCCTGGCCTTCAACGTCCGTCCCAACGAGGCAAGGACCGTGATTCAGGACCCTATGGCGCAGAGACTGCCTCCTCATCTCAGTCAACTATACCACTTCCGCCGGATGAACATGTTTGCGCAGATCCCTGAAATAGGCGTTGTGATTATCGCTTCGCAGGTCGGCAGGGTCGGCATCTTCAGTCTCACAAGGCCACCTGATGTCGATGTATACGCTCCATATGCGCCGGAAACGGCTGGATCTCTGCCTGAGCCGAGGCTGCCCAAGTTTACTATGAGATTAGACTGGATCTTGCCGTTTAGAACCCAGGAGAGGAACGGAGACAGACCGGAAACTCCGCTATTGGGGATTGCGGTGGGGATTGTGCAGGGGACGGAGACCATGAGCCTCGCTGAAAGGAGATGGAGGTTAATGATTACTTACGTGGATCATTCTGTTCTGAGCTATGAGATTGGGGGAGCGAGGCGAAGGGGTGGGCCTGAGGTTGTGGTTTGATGAACTCCAATGATCTGGGTAAGGAGCGTAATCCTTTTGATGGGACGTTAATGATGAGTGGCTCCAGCGGCATTGCAGGTATTGGCATTGCGAATCATACCATGGAAATGCATTATTTGGACGATGCATAACAAGGGTGTTTAAAGCTGGCTATTGCACGTTTAGGCACAGAGATATCCATATTTTGCATTCGATGTACTTGACTTCAAATACAAATCTTTTAGAACTCCTCTTCCTGCTGAAAGAACATGGTGAAGCTTATGATAGTGCCGTAGATGAGCAGTCCTCCGACAATCGACATCGCCATCGCCGTGTACTGAATAATCGCGCAATGTGCTAACACCGCCGGAAGTGCTATATTTCGCTAAGTCAGCCAGGTCTCCGCTCAATAACCCCATCTCCCACACCTCAATTCTCGCTTCCTCGTACTCCCGTGTCTCCCTAACCCTCCCCAAAAACCCCCAGAGCCAGCCCACCAGAAGCAGGTCAAAAGAAGGAGAGGAGCATGACTCACCAACGCCCATCACAACCAAAAACCCCGTAACAAACCGTCCAAAATCGACGATGCCACTACCGCCGCCGCTGCCGCTGTCAATGAGGTCGTCGGGATTAGAAGCGCGGGCGCAGATCCAGTTGGGTAGCGGGGCGATGACGTAGGTCGCGACGACGAGGAGGGTGTGGTAGCGGTGGAAGAGGGCGGAGGAGAGGATCACGAGGAGGAAACCTATTGCTAGTACCTGTGGAAGAGAAATCCGCTGTTGGGGTAGATAGGGGGGATGGGGGAGGGA